>JACMIG010001215.1:0-22014 GCA_014805385.1 Levipalatum texanum
TGGCAGGACGCACATTTGACCCGCCAAAATGCAACATTTGGAAAAACGAATTTCAGCATCTTCCAGAGTTTTGCTTCAACTACAAAATGCTTGTTTTCGCTCCGAAATTGCACCATTCTACGCAGAGATATGAAGAGGCAAACAAGTGGACCAATCATTTTGACCGGTACTGTATGTGTGAATAGCATGGTGTTACGGCGTGGGGATCCCTTCCACTGGCCGGAGTGCCATTGTCCGCAACCCTGTGACGAAGTGACGTATTCGGTGCTCGTGTCGCGAGTGATCTACGCAACAGAGGTTTGAAGATATTTGTCAGTGCTTAAGAGTGTCATTTTTATACAGAAAACCTGCTCGGACCCCGGAAACTCTACAGTACTCGTTCCTTGCGAGGTCCGAATGGTTAGACAAGTCGAAAAAGAAACGGAATTTAATATTACCCCCAGAGCTCCGTTCACGCAGTTTTCGAAACACTGGAAAGCAATGTGGAAGTTGAATTCCTCAAGTACGATGTGAGTTGGCTAGTATTATTATTTTGAGTCGCACCCCAACCATAGTAATTGCCGTTCCGACTTGTGTCCGGTAGCAGACAGTTCTGTATCTTCCCGTTGAAAAATGTGAGGCTGATATTTGGAATGCCACTTTGATATGGATTCCAAGCGATGTAGGGAAAGTCAGCCATAGATTCCTTGTTAGTGATGAGATATGGGATACGAAAAAAGTTCTAGCGGAACCGGAAATTTGATGTTCTGTGGTGCGGCAAAATATCGAATAGTGTTGTATAAATTGTGATTATACTGTGTAAATTAAGGATATTATTTCAGCTAAGCCGCCTCTTCGGAATGATCGGCAACTTTGGTAACATATTTCCGTTTTTTTGACTTTGCATAATTCATGATTCTTCATTTGCAGGATCTCTGCTCGTTGGGGCTTCCATAATCTTCGTCTTCGAGTGCCTAGTTCTGCTCTTCCACGTGGGACGTGGAAATGTACCAAGCTACCAAGCGGAACCCAAGAACTAGAATGCTAAGACTCTCGGCTGGATCAGAACGTGCAACAAAGTATTTTCAAATCTTTGGTTCTTTCAATTCCCAGTTCCCGAAATACTCGACATTGTGTCCTCAGATTGGGATGCCGCAAGGACATCCGTAGCAATTGCAAATGAGCATAAATGTATTCTTCGACCAGGAGTCTCTCAAGCATGATACATCCGCCGAAACTCAGAAGCTCTGTCTCCGATTGTATGTATGGCCGGATTAAAGTGAAGCATTGATCGTCGTGCAAAAATCTGCAGTAGTTAACTTACGACGAAGTGGTTTTGCACGCCAACTTAGGCTACAACGTTTCTTAAAATAAAGGATATCTGCAGCGCTGTTTTGCATTTCCTGCAGCGGTTCACATAGCCGTTCTTTCATTCGCGTTTTACCTGATGTCCAAACGTCTTTTATCTTACAATTAGCTTACGCTGGCATGACGAGGAAGTGTCATCGTTTATGCAGCTGTTAGTCTCGACAACCGTCGACAGAGAGCGAACGGATGCACCTATTCATTGTTACGAGGACAAAGTTGTTGTTCGCATGAGGTTTCAAAAAACTACACCCTTTCTTCCTAGTCCCAAGAGTTCACACGTCCAATGTAGCCGCACTCTTTAAGTTGAGTTTCCGGCAGAACGCCGGAGTGCGAAACCGATGACAGGACACTTAGGAATCCTCCTCGCAACTTACATCCTTAGAAGATTAGGTGGTCGTTCTTTGATGACCCTTCATTATTGTCAGCCATCCAAAGTCGCAAATTTCGATGCTAGAAATTAAATGTGGTGGACAGCCCTCAATCCTGAAATATCGCCCCAAATCTCCGCGTTGGTGCTAGTTTAATCAAAGTGTTCGTGAAATGACGCGGGTCTGCGGTAGTTCCTTTCATGACCGCGCGCTGTTCGTCATTATTGTGTGTGGGCGTTAAAGGGGGGCTCACCCCACCCAGCGATGACCAAAAAAATCACGAAAACACCATTACAAAAAGTAACAAATACTCGTTATAGAGCATCCATTTTGTTATTCTGGCATTGTGCAAAGACAGCGCGCAGTTTAACTTTCTGCTCTACAGTATCCACTAGTCAAATTTTGAATTCGCGCGCTCGACCCTGAGGGTCAATCAACATTAAACGTCGATTATCTTTATGCTATATTGTTTCTATTTGAAGTGCTTTAAATCATTCGATAGCATTTTAATGCCACATAATCTCCTCTAGAGTGTTGATGCAAGTTGGAGGGTGAGGTGAGCCCTCCTTTAAGATTTGCCGCGATTGAGCGCTCGGCAAAAAGAAAACTTGTAGCAAAGGCATGACTCGGCGCCTCGCATCGTCCAGTCATATCTTATTCGTTTCAATTCTACTCATCCAAATATCGGAAGCAGCTGACGAATGTGAGTATTCGAGAGAAACAAGCGTTTTTTTCGTATAGACATCCCTGCTATGATATAGTTAGGTCGATTCAGAAAGACGAAACGATATTTTTGAAAATTTGCCTTCAAAAGAGCTTCGTGGTAAGCCATCATAATCTATCGCACAATTGTTGCATTATTAAAGAAGGAGTAGGAGCAACTTTTCGGATTACTGTCATTGTGGAAATACGGACCAGACACAGGCGAAATATGCATTTGTCACAGTTGCCCCAGACTTTCCGCTCCTCCTTCTTTCACCAAGCAGTTCGTGTTCATATGTTTTTATTACAGACACGTGCAGGAACGGCTGTGTTATGGAAGCACTCGACGGGAGTTGTATGGGTTATCCCGAGTGCACGGATAACATGGTTCTCGTTACGAACACGCCCGATATCTGCGAGGTTGCATGCGTCACTGGCAGGATTACGGTAGGCGTGACATACATATGTCCAAGAACGCGGTGTTCCTAGATGTGGTCCGGATCTACTTGGGAGAACTTTGACATCAACAACCTGGCCTCGTGCACGTCACCATCGCGGTGGTTTGATTTTGTAAAGAAGTTTTTTAAAATTCTTAAATCGGTTTACTCTGTGCGACACGGGTACTTGCTGCCCATTATTATTTCGTTGAGAATTGCATTCCAGGTGTAGTAATGGCATCGGTTACGGCAGTAGCACGACTATGGCGTGCGAGGGCGGTGCGTAAAAAGAATTATAGTTTAACAAAAACAATTCGTTGCTAATAACTTCACGGGCCGTAAGAGCCGCTTGTGCGCATTGCCGACCACTCAGAATGAACGAGTGGTCGGCAATGCTAGGATCCACAACGATGTTTATATTTTATTGCTAGGAACCACATCGATGTTTTAATTTTCCTCTCTTTCGCATTTTTGATCTACCGGTTTCCCGCGGCGGGGTCACAGGGTCAATCTGGGCAAACACCTACATTCACCATCAAAAGCAAAGTGGCCTCAGCAATAAGAACGTTGCTTTTAAATGTCAAATGATTTTGTAAAGAAAAATTTGCACCGTTGTGGTTCTTGGCAGTAGTATCCCTCTTCACAAAACGCAGTACTCGTAATGGCGTAATATGCATGCGGCAAAAATAAAATGGAATGTTCCGTCGACAAAATATACATACATTCATTTATCACGCTGCGGTTAACGTGGGTCGTGAGGGTCGGAAATGGGGAAAAGTGAAGTCAAATGAACGCTGTGCAGCTAGTCAATATATTCAATCGCATATTTATGAAGTTCAGCGCGATTTGTAATATTCATATTTTTCTTCAAGACATTAGTTAATATCGTTCTAACTCGGCATGCAAAAGCATTCTCACGCATTCGTGTTCGGGGTGCTTTAAAATCAATGCGAAACCTGGCTCCCCTTGTATTAAGGGGCTTTAAACTGAAATAATATGGTGATTATGTTGTCTTTCAGTCTCAACGAAGTACCCCATCCTGCGGCAGCCTCCCTCGGGAAAGTGCCCGAGCTACTCGCAATCGGGACCGTATGGATGCGTATTCGGAACGCCGATCGGACCCGCCAAATGGTCTGCGCGTAATTCTCTTCGTTCATTGGAAGCGGCGTCATAGAATCTAAGTGTATGTGCCGAAAAAAACCAGACGTCGATAATATCCGTAGATCTCGCGTGTTATGAAATGTTCTGTTGTTTATCCAACCACTTTTGTCCGAGTTGATAGCGGCTCAACTACCAGTTGTGAAAAACACTGTTTTTTTGAATAGCGAGAAGTGACCTCGTGGTCCAAGAACGTTGAGGGAACTGAAGCCACACAACCGATGTGTGATGTTCTATGTTCCAAAAGGTCAGTTACGCAGGGACCCGGAATGCACGGGAGCTCTCCCCTCTTCCACGACGACTTCCACCACTTCCACGTGAGCCGTTGCACTTGCTAGTTACTTTTTGTGTCGCGAGGGAACGCTCTCCTATTCTTTGTCAAACAATCGCCTTTGTCATCTTGAAACAATGTGGGAGATGATGGACTGCTTGTCCTGTTGCACTTCTGCCCTTGAGCCTTGGGCTACAAAGAATCCTTACAGCAAAAGAATAGTCGCAAAAAATTACTCAATATCAGATCGTAAAACATTCTAGAAATGATTTCTTCTCTTTACAGGTCGACATCAACGACAACAAGAACACCGTGAGTCGTGATGAGTTGCCAAAACATAAAAAGTGCATTTTGATGATCGTTTTGTTTCTTAATTTATTCATTGATACTCGGAAACTAGCAGCATTGTTGTTCTCGTTAACATCCTATTATCTATGCTGCTAGTCTAAGAGAATAAAAATGATAATGAAAACAAAACAGAACTTGCGTGACGATGAAAACAATCGGAGAAATCAGAGTATGACAATGGAGATCAATTAACATCATACGCCTTACCACTTTTTCTCTTTGCAGCTCTACCACAACGACATCGACGACAACCACAACTCCGTGAGTACTGATCTGTTTTTTAACATATTTTTTCACTATTATGTTTTTGATGGTTCTGAATCAATTTCTTCAAGCTCGCACAAAAGAAACCAGTGTTCCTCTTATCGACAAGAACCTCTTCAAAACATGTCAAAATCTTCTTACAATTAGTTCAGCGAAGCAATGAGAACTTGCATGACAACTAAAACAATCGGTGGTACAATACTTTGTGAAAGTATAGTGGAATTCCTATATTCGACTTGATCACTTATCTCGTTGCAGCTTGACCACGACGACATCGACGACAACCACAACTCCGTGAGTTGGGATATGATGGATTTCTAAGTAGCTCACAACCTGACTGTTTTTGGCTTTGAAGCTATTCCCACTAGCGTCAAATCATTTTCCGGAGTTGGGTCAACATCCGCTTCAACAACTTATCAAGCTCTTCTCTAGGCATCATTCATGACAACTAAAAGAACTGCGAGTTTACAGCTTTCTCTTTACAGTTCGACCACAACGACATCGACGACAACCATTACAACGTGAGCCTGGAGTAGATATTATGACAGTTCCCGATCAACTCGTAATCTGAGAAAAGGATACTGAACGAATCTTTGGAGGGAAAAATATATATCGTTCAAGAAAATTCACAAAGAAAGTGATCCGCAATGCAAAATTGTCTTTATTTCCAGAACACCGACAAAGACAACAACGTTCCCACAAGGACGATGTCAACCGATAGTCGCCAACGGTGTCACCTACACTACTAGGTTGAGATAAAAGCGGAACCATTTTTAAAGAAGGTCTGGCAGCAACTTCTGAGATTTTGGGCACATCAAAATCAGTTATTCAATACGAGCAATTTGGTAGACATTACTTGCTTTTGTATAATATCTTAATTCTACCGTACGATGTACCATCTCGATGAGCAGTGCATCAGATCAGTCTAGACTCATCAATGCATTTGAAAGCGCAGTCCTGCTAAAATCGAGTGCTTTATCGAGTTCTAATACTGTGAATTGAACGATTCCGTTATCTTTATTTTCTTAACCTATTTCACGGTCTCGAAGTGGCTTCCAGACCTTCTTAACAGGCTTGCACCAGCAGGTAAAACAGTTGCACCTGCTTTATGTTCGACATTGAAGGTGCCAGATAACAGATGAAAATGCGCAGTGCGAGGATGACGATTCGCTGCCGATGTGCTCTGCTAGATACACAGACACATTCTGTGGTGTCCGTAAGTAAATCCATTTCATATTCCATGTTATTATTATATATTTAGGCACTTTTCTATAAACACTGGAGAAAAGGAGTACCTTTTATTTGTTTCATTCTGACTTGTACGGCGTATATCTTTTCAGACCTCGAGAACCTAAAGAAGCTTGAATCTCTACTCAGCAATGGAGCGAACGCGGGAGCAGTTCTTGACGTAATTATTTGTGGTGTTGGTGAACTAATGTTCATCAGATGGTGACGTCATCGAAGAAGGGAGCTGCCACGTTCAATGCCAACCTTCCTTCTTTACTGTCCTTTCTAACAGACGCTCAAAGAAACACAATGAGCTACGACGTTCAGTATGTCGTTTTTGCTGTTCTTGTTCCATGAAATAGTAAAGAAAATGTTTAATCTTCAGAACTTGATCATCTCGGAACGGAAAGACATTGTGAACCGAATAAAAGCCCCTGAAAAATTTCAGTGATGTGATCATGGACGCCACGTTCGAGGGCAAGGCCCTCAATGTTTCTTCTGACTTCACGAGTTTCAATGACCCTTCTCTCGGCAATTGCTTCACTTTCAACCACATAAGTGCTTCCACTAAATATAAATTGCGGAATGTCGGAAGAAATGGAGGTTGTTCGAGCTCACTACATCACAATATTTTACTGTCAGGATTGCATGTTATGCTGAATGCAATGCTTGACCAGTACGTTCCATGGGTGGATACTGTAGGTAGGTCTGTCCCTTTCTCAATTATTGCGGGCGGAATGATCGTTCCGGAGTGTACACTCATCGCCCACTGTTCTCTCGTTTCTCCGCCAGTCAACGAGAGAACAGTGGACAGAGATCGCAGGGCGATGAACGTATAGTCCGGAACGATCATTTCGCCCACAATATGAATAATCCAAATCAACCAAAGTTAAAATCAAGGCATCAACGTCTACGTCACTCATATCGGAACGGGAATATTCGTGGAGAGCATGAAATACACGTCGCGTCCTGGAGGTGAAGACGAGATGATCCTGCAGAAGGTTAGTTTGTCTAGCTAAACATTATCGATTATCAAAGATATTGATTTGCTCAAGAACTCCTTCACGCGATATGGGAGCTGTGCAAAATCCGCATCGGAAGCGCAATCCTTCTACTTTGATGGCGTCTACACTGTTGATGTAAGGATGGAAAAGGGACTGCACTAAATAAAACACATTCCATTCTCAAAACGACAGTTTACAATCCTCAGGGCTGCTATCGTTCCTGCTACCAAGACGCAGCATTTGCGTCTTGTGGATGCATGGATGCAAGCTACTACAGAAAGGCACGTGTACCTGCATGCAAGCTGGATCAATGTGAGTTGCTCACAGATACAACATGAAGAAGTGCTTCTTGTTACAGTAACCTGCGTGATCAACATGGTTGCGCGTCGGGGAGATCCATTCTACTGGCCGGAATGCAATTGTCCGCAGCCATGCTATGAAGTGACGTATTCGATGCTGATTTCTCGAGTGACCTATGCAACGGAAGTTTGAAGACATACTTACTTCTGAGTGTGTCATTTTTTTAGAAAATATGTCCCGACCCCGGAAACAATACAGTGCTCATCGCGTGCGATGCCCGGACGGTTTGTCAACTTGGATAATATGGAAATATTTTTATCCAGAGCACCGTCCACATTGTGTTCGAAACACTGGAAAGCAACGTTGAAGTCGAATTCCTCAAGTACGATCTGAGTAGTTTTATATCTGGAGATATAATTGGTCCATAAAACGTAAATTAATTTCCGTTTGTCATAAATCAACCATTGTTTCAGCTGAGCCGCCTCTTCGGGATGATCGGCAACTTTGGTAAAATCATATCAATATTACCGCAATAATATAGCTCGGTTGATTCTTAATTTTTAGGATCTTTGCTCGTTGGGGCGTCCATAGTCCTGATCTTCGAGTGCATCGTTTTGTTCTGCCAAATGGGACGTGGAAAGGAGCCGAGATACCAAGCGGATCTGAAGCCAACGATCTAGGGCGTCTTTAGTCGAGGTGGGATTGCAGAAGAAAGCTATAATGTTATTCGCTATCTAGTATCGTGAAGTCACCCCGCGCCTCCAACTGTACTCATTCCCCATAAGGGCGGATAACCTGTCGTTAGGATACTTGAGAATTCAAATGAGTGTTGTTGTTGGAATAGTCGACACTGATAAATTTCGAAAAATCCGCTTTTTGAAAAAAAATCAACTTTAAACGTTTGAAAAATCGGACTCCAAAAACAAGTCGTGTTCACGCAAAAATGACGAATATGATGGTGTCTTATAGATGACGTAATAGGCACTACCTCTCTACAGTTCACGAAGAATATTAGATTAGAGGAAGAATGGAGTAGGAGACAATAGATGTCCGTGTGTGTATCTAAATCCTCAACGCGTTTATAAGGGAGAGAGAGAAGGGGAAATATCCGGTGAAATCTGCGAGAAGACACATCGCCCTCTTTCCCTGTCCGGGCAGAACCGACTGGCTCCGACGACCCTTATGATTAGACTAATCCAGCGCCCCATATCCGGTTCGGATCCGCCATGACCGGTCAAAGGACACCCCTTGTTAGTCTTGCCCGGGTTCAGGAATTAGAAAGCTCCGGGGATCTCTACAATAATTGTTGATGGAAATAATCATTATGCTCGAACCTTTTGTCGGATGGTGTGCGTTTTTTGCGATGAAATTCATGTCATACTAGCCATAATGCAATGGGTCCGTCGCATTGGTGTTGTTGAAAGCCAAATGATGGCGGCTCCACACGAACACTGCCACGATCTATTGGCTGAGGGGATACGCGTGTATTAACTGCCCTTCCTAACCCACGTGAAGAAGTTATCAGGGCCCGGATGAAGAAAATGCCAATCTCTAAGTTGCTTTGGATATCTCGAATGACAACAAGTTTGTGGTGCAGGTCGTCTCCGAGATCGACTATTATGGTGTAGAGATCGAATATTGTTCTAGAAATCTGCGAATATGCCAGAGATCGACGATTATGGTGCAGTATATGCGAAAGAAACCGGAGCTCCGCGCCCGTGGAGAAAACACAGCTAGTTACGGACGACCTTTTGTGAGTGCTATGTGCAATCGAACATTCTATTATTTTTGCAAGAACAAACCGCCACGCTTGCAGTGCCTGGCGGAGCGCAGAGAGAGAGCAAGGAGTGGGCAGTAGATAGCATCAATGTTTGCAGTGAAAGTTACTATGCTAATTGTTGACGTCGCCCTTTCCCGGTTTAATGTGCAGGTGGAGGGGTGATGGAGTTGAAGAGGGTGAGGGGGACGATGAGAGGTAGTTGATCTAATCGAAGCAGTGGACGGCCGTCACTATACTCTCCCCCTCACTTATATAAGCACTCGTCGTCCACTCATCTTCAGTCAGCTCGTACTGTTCTCATCGGAAGAAGTGTACAACGATGATGATTCGGATATGGTGAGTGGTCCCTTCCTTCTCCCTTCCTCACCCTCCCCTTTTCAGTCTCGTCGGTCTTCTACTTCTCCATAGCTCACTCGGCGCAGTGCACGTGGGTAAACGAGTGAGTCTCCCTCCATCCGTCTCCCCTCCGCATTTCTTTCAGCAACAGTACCAGGGAGGAGGAGGTGGAGGAGGAGGAGGAGGGGCTGCGACCTCTGTCTCCGCGGGCGCTGCCGCCCCTCCCGAGCCGGCGGCACCCGGCCCTGAAGGAGCTCCAGCTGCTGGTGCTGGTGAGTGTGTTACTTGAAGAGTGTGAAAACGCAACCGCCAAAGTCTATCCACCACTTTGCAGGTGCTAGTGCGTCTGCCGGTGCCGGAGCTTCTGCTGGAGGAGGAGGAGGCGGAGGAGGAGAGAGCACCGCAGGAGGAGGAGCCCCTGCCGCCCCAGCACCTGAAGCTGCGCCTGCTCCAGCCCCTGCACCCCAACCTGCCCCGGCCCCTGGTCCTGAAGCCGAGCCAGCACCAGCTCCTGCACCCCAAGCTGCCCCGGCCCCTGCGTCGGGCGGAGCTTCATCTGGTGGAGGTGGTGGAGGAGGAGGCGGAGGAGGCGGAGGTGGAAGCTACTCCAGTGGAGGCGCAGCTCCTGCTCCTCAAGCTGCGCCTGCTCCTGCCCCTGCACCCCAAGCTGCCCCAGCCCCTGCTCCTGAAGCCGCGCCAGCTCCAGCCCCTGCTCCCCAAGCTGCCCAGGCTACTGCGTCGGGCGAAGCTTCATCTGGTGGTGGTGCTGGAGGAGGAAGCGGAGGAGGCGGAGGTGGAAGCTACTCCAGTGGAGGCGCCGCTCCTGCTCCTCAAGCTGCGCCTGCTCCTGCCCCTGCACCCCAAGCTGCCCCGGCTACTGCGTCCGGTGAAGCTTCTTCTGGTGGTGGTGCTGGTGGAGGCGGAGGTGGAAGCTACTCAAGTGGAGGCGCTGCTCCTGCTCCTGCCGCTCCTTCTGGTGGATCGTCCGTTTCTGGTGGAGGAGGTGGAGGAGGAGGCGATTCCTCTGGTGGCTCGAGCAGAGGTGGAGGAGGCAGTTACGCGTCTGGTGGCGGAAGCGGTGGAGGAGGGTCCTCGGGAGGTTCGGCGGCTTCTGGCGGTGGCGGAGCGGCAGCGACGTCGTCGGCGGCAGCAGAGGCAGCCCCTGCCGCAGCCCCGGCTCCATCCCCTGCCGCGGGAGAGGCATCTTCGGGAGGTGGCAGTTACCCTGGGAAGTTCCACCGTCTCGGTCCCTCCTCCCGCCCGGGAGCCCAACCCACGCGTCTCCGAGCCCGTCCCGCCGCTGTGCTCGAGGGAGACGCCTTCGAGGTTCTGCTGACTCTGGACGAGATCCGCGAGATCGCTGCGAGGCGAAAGCAGATGAGGCTCGCCCGCGTCGTCCGCTCTCGAAGTTCCAACGTCTCCCATTGATCGAAGACTCTCGCATCCCATACTTTCTGTACATTCTCGAATCTCATCGCCCATCACGGGTGTCGCATTTCGATAAAGAACGAAGCTCAAGCATTCATGCACTGCAGGGGGGACTAAACAGATGTGGGGAGGGGGAAGGGGAGAGGTGAAACTCCCCTGACACTGAGCCAACGGGGCTATAAGTGAGGATGGTCTTTCATTTTTGGATCGCTGCTCGCTGGAGTTTCCACCATCTTCATCTTCGACTGGCTCGCGCGTTTTCAACAACATGCGACATGGAGAAGAGCCGAATGTCCAAGCGGGTTGCAGGTTTGCGAAGTCGAACTTCGCAAAATCGCAACTCGAGAACAAATTAGCGATAAAGTGTTACATTTTTGTTTATACTTGTCCGTCTTGCGTTATGCTTGCAGCATGTAAAATGTGTGCAAAAATAGATCAAACAATCTGTGCTGCTCAGTCTACGTTCCTTCCGTCTCAGTTAAATATTTGCTGACCCAACACGAGTATGTTGATCACGGTCCTGTCAATCCATTGACTGGGGCGACCTCTGCTCATATTTCTGTCTCACCAGGTTCCTGACCCGCCTATTTTCAGCCAATTGTTTACCCATATCCGAAGTCTGCGGGAAGCCAGTCAAACTTTCCTTCTTTTTCTAACTTCAGTTTGCAACACGAGTTGCTTCGGGTAGAGAAATGCACTAGCAAACATATATCTGGATCGGATATAAGGAGTGAATCAAAGGCGATGGGAGGCAAAGTTCCATTCGAAAATGCAATCGATCCTGTCCATCCTGTTCGCAGTATTCCTCATTGTCTGCCTCGCTGAGACCGACGCTTCCTCAAAGCACGGGGATGAGTTTAGGAGCGTTGGAAGGTCGCCGAACAGGGCCAAGGTGAGGCAGTGTCGTATATTTTATTCATGCTCCCCAATTCACTTCAGAGACAGGATGCAGTGGCTAGCACACCGACTGCGGTGCTGAGCACTCCCATGTCTGTGGAGAGCACTCAGATGATGGACAACGTCACTCAGAAGGCCATCGAGGGCATCCAGAATTCGACATCGGCGAAGGGCGAAGGGTGTACTAAGTGCCTCACCATGCACGAGGTCTATACGAAGAGCAAGGACGGCGACGCTGTGAGTAGAAGGGAGTCAGAGCTCTCTATAGTCTCTTCCAGGAGTACATCTCGTGGTGTACGAAGGACAACGCCTTCACGGCGATTGCTTGCACGGATTTCCTCGCCGCCATGCGGGAGACCGCCACCAACGGCGTTTCCGCCAATAACTTCTGTCGCATTCTACAGCGATGTTGAGAATTAATAAAGTTTTTTTCTGGGACGTTTCGTCAGTATCGTCAGTATCGGATCTGTTGGAGTAAAAACATCCCACGTGGAGCTCTTTCGTTGCATTGTGAAAAGACGGCGAATTTTTAACAAGGTCTAGTGGAGAAACACAGTCAAGGAAGTGGACTTCTGGTGTGCGTATTCGTAGTTTCTCCAAGTTCGCCAGCACCTCGAATAGGTGTAGAAGGAGGAGGAGGAGGGGAGAAAGAACAGAACTGTCGCTGTGGATAGCTTACGTTCGGCAATTCCGCCTGCACCTAGAATAGGTCTAGAGTGAGGAGGAGGAGGGGAGAGAGAACAGAGAGCGGTCGCTGTAGTTAACTTACTTTCCGCAATTTCGTCTGCACCTAGAATATGTCTAGAGTGAGGAGGAGGGGAGAAAGAACAGAGAACGGTTGCTGTGGTTAGCTTACTTTCGGCAATTTCGTCTGCACCTGAAATAGGTGCAGAGTGAGGACGAGGGTAGGAAGGAAGAGAAGTGGCGCAGTGGTAGCGCGACATTTCGGTAGTTAAAAAAGACTGGGAAGAACTTCTTGGCAAAATGCCAGTCAGTGCATTTGCCCATTCGTCGACGTCTGAAATTTTCGCATTTCCATTCGTCGACGTATTTGTAAATGCACTCCCATTACGACTGGCACTTTGCCAAGAAGTTCTTCCAGTCTTATTTAAGAATCGGCCTTTCTCCCGATTGTGATCTCTGCTGGCCTTACCCAATCTGTAGTTTTCGCTTTCGGGATTGTTTTATCATGGCGAGGAACATCGGAATAGCCTCCTACCGAGGAATTTCTATTCCTTCTTCTTATGACTTCTTGCACTAAAATTACTGCCATTCATAAGCTGCTTTTTCAGTTAGTTCAGCCACATTTAACTTAACTTTCTGCGAAATATGGCAGATCAAACTGCAGCTTAGGACTGGCAGAATTTTTTCGTTGTGTGTCCACGCAGAGTTCCGTATCTCCGTTGGAGAAAAAGGAGTTGTGGCGCTTGATAACGTTCATTCCGGTGTACAGAAAATGCTCTCCACACACTCACGTGGGAAGAAAACTTCAGTGGAGTTGTTTTCCTGACACAGCATTGTTATGTGACGTTGTTAACGGCACTCATTGTTCGGAGGAGGAAGTTGTAAAAGCAGCACTCGGTCTCGTTTGTTCCGGTAGTTCAAAAGTCCCATAGATTGCCTGTCCTCGTATTCTATGTACATTTTCATTTTCCGGCGGAACGTGCTCAACCCGAAAGAAACGAGACACTTACGTTCCTGGGAACGCTCCATGACGCTCTGATGAACTTTGTTGTATGTAACGTGCTGTATAGTGAGTGTGCTGTCCCAGTGTGTGGCGCATTCCCACGCCCGAAAATACAAATTACCACCTGCATTGCTTGCAATCTAGCAATTCCAGACTTTTTTCGTGATCAGCTTGACATAGCAGTAAATAAAACGGGGCTATTAAAAGGTACATAGATTATAAGTGTGTGCAGATCGTAATCCTTATTTTCTGGCGTGTGAATGCGCCGTACTTTGGTGCACACCGTATGCCACGAAATGCCGAGATAGTTTACAGTCCGAAATTTTGCTCCTACTCCTCCTTTAAAATTGTCGTTACAGAGATTGTAGGAATTAAATGCATTTGCTTCTCGCACCATTCTACTTTTCCATCGTTGCTATGTTGCTCAATCATATCCATCAATCAAAGGCTGCTGAAGCAACGTGAGTCATTATGGGACTGTATTCAAAATCACTCACAAAATAAGCACGACTGCCTCGCCAGGTTTGCTACAAAAAATCATTAATTGGTTCGGACCGGACGCGACGACAACCACAACAACGTGAGTCGTATGAAGACGGGATTCTATGTTGCTCACGGATAACGGGCGTCAGTTTGAGAAACCTGGTTGCGATGAGAACCCATTATTTAAAACTACTTGTGAAAAGAATGTGGAGATCACGAAAAAATATTTGAGGAATGATAATTTCACATTGTAGATCGACATCGACGACAACCACAACAACGTGAGTCGTAATGAGACTTTTAAAGATCACATGAAGGGGTACATTGTTACGCGGATGGAAATCATAATAGGTTGTATCCCTTTCTCGTTACAGCTCGACCACGACTACATCGACCACAACCACCACAACGTGAGTCGGGATTAGAACATTTTCGAATTTCACTGGGACTCGAATCAATTCAATTCATCTCCAAATTAACTGTGCTTTTTTTAAATTAACAAGAATCCCACTTTAGAACACCGACAACGACAACAACGTTCCCCAAAGGACGCTGTAAGCCCGTCATCATCGATGGCGTAACTTACAATACGAGGTTGTTACTGTAATAGAGATTTGGGCATAACCGTTCTTAGCCGTGCTGTTTCAAATACATTTTAAAATCAACATTGAAGGTGCCAGATAGTGGACGAAAATGCGCAGTGCGAAGATGACGTCTCGAAGCCGATGTGTATCTGCTCTTCTGGATACACTGATACGTACTGTGGCATCCGTGAGTTATTGTCGACGGAATTATCCATACGGACTGTATACTCATCGCCCTACGATCCCTCTCCACAGTTCTCTCGTTTCTCTAACTTGCATAGCGGTTAGAGAAACGAGAACCACATATAGAGGTAGAGATCGTAGCGCGATGAGCGTACATTACGTATGATTAATTCCGCCGACAATAATCCCAGTGCTAGGTAATTATTGAGCAAGGAATGCGGACAAAATGCACGTTGGCCTGTGTCTGGCCTGAATTTTGTGCATGACAGTAATAAGATAGATTGCTCCTACTCCTTTAAGCTGCTGTTTATAAGACCACTGAAGGCTTCTTCAGTCTGAAGCATTAGGTCACTGATAGGTTTGCTTTAAAGAAGGGGTGGGAGGAACTTTTCTGATTACGGTCATTATAGAAATCCAGACCAGACTCAGGCCAAAGTGCAACCAGACTCAGGCCAAAAGTGCATTGGCCACAATGGCCACAATGCAAATCGGTTTCCTCCTACGCCTTCTTTAATCTTCCTGGTTTGTGATTCCGTTTCAGTGAAACGGATGTGGAAATTTTGAACAAATTGCAATTTGGCCTATGTCAAATTGCACTTTTTAAAGAGTCCTGAACAAGCTAATCTCCCTTCAGAGATCGAGGTCCTAACGAAGCTCGAATCTTTGCTCAGCAAAGGGACGAACGCGGAAGCCGTGATTGACGTAATTAATTGTTTTTGTGATGGAATGATTTTTATCAGATGGTGACGTCATCAAAGAAGGGTGCCGCTACTTTCAATGCCAATCTGCCATCATTGCTGTCTTTTCTTTCGGATGCTCAAAGGACTACAATGAGCCATGATGTTCAGTAAGTCGTTGTAACTTTTTGTAAAACTGATGTCCTGGAATAAATATATACTTTTCGATATGTGCGAACGTTGCAGTGACATGATCATGGACGCCACATTCGAGGGCAAGGCTCTAGATATTGCGGACGACTTCACGGTATTCAATGACCCTTCTCTTGGAAACTGCTTCACATTCAACCACATCAACGCTTCCTCAAAATTTAAATTGCGGAACGTCGGAAAATATGGAGGTATTCCCATTCTCAAGCAGCATTAATGATTCAGTTTCTCTATCAGGGCTTCGAGTGTTACTAAATGCGATGCCTGAAGAATACGTGCCGTGGGTGGACACTGTAGGTAGGACTGCTTCTTTCACGAAGGGCTAAATCAAAACAAACTCGCTGTAAACATAGGCATCAACGTTTATGTGACGCATATCGGGACGGGAATATTCGTCGAGAGCATAAAGTACACATCACGCCCTGGAGGTGAAGACGAAATGATTGTGCAAAAGGTTTGGCTCCCGACGTTCTGTAATAGACGTTCTGAATTTATCAAGAACTCCTTCACACGATATGGGAGCTGTGCAAAGTCCGCATCGGCAGCGCAGTCCTTCTACTTTGATGGCATCTACACTGTTGATGTGAGGATGTCTTGCAAAGAAAATACTGCAATCCGTTCATCGCATTAGCGTCCCGTAATAAAAAAGGAAGAACTAATTTTTTAAATTGCCAATTACTTGTAAAATTAACGATTTTCGAAGAATAGTCAATTTTGTTATCATTTATGAAGCTTGTTATCAGGGCTGCTTTCGGTCATGCTATCAAGACGCGGCATTAGCTTCGTGTGGATGCATGGACCCGAGTTACTACAGAAAGGCAGGAGTACGAGCATGTAAATTGGATGAATGTAAGTTGAATAGTATTTTACTCACAATCATCCGTCAAATTCATGTGAGAATCAATGTCCCCTTTCACATCAATGTCCGGTTCGAAACATTGTATATCTCACCAGGTGGAATCTACCGCCTTCGGCGCTGGGTCCCCTACCGATGGGATAATTTTAGAAAAATTTCATTCCAAATTGATCGGTAGTCATTTTCAGCCACTTTTGAATCGATGGCTCTAGGACTATTCTATCCATGTGTCGTGACTGACGCACAGACACACTAGCCTTTTATATAGTAGTGGATGGTAGCCTGAAATCCTATATGATGCAGTAACCTGCGTGAGCAACATGACGAAACGACGTGGAGATCCTTTCTATTGGCCGGAATGCAACTGTCCGCAGCCCTGTGAAGAAGTGACGTATTCGATGCTGATATCGAGAGTGACCTATGCAGCGGAGGTTTGAAGATATCTTGTCGTTACATAATAGTGTCAAATTGTTATTATAGAAAATGTGTTTCGATCCCGGAAACAATACAGTACTCATTGCGTGCGAGGCTCGGACGGTTTGACAACCTAGAAAATAAATAATTATCTTCTTTTACAGAGCATCGTCCACGCGGTTTTCGAAACACTGGAAAGCAAAGTTGAAGTCGAATCTCTCAAGAACGATGTAAGTACACTGGATCACATTGTGAATAATATCCAACATCTATTTTTGATTCATGTTGACTTAAAATATTCATTGTTTCAGTTGAACCGTCTCTTCAGCATGGTCGGCAATATAGGTAAATGGATTTATTAAATTTAATCATCTTGTTATGCCCTTCCATTGATTTAATGAATGATGTTTCATCTTTAGGATCTATGCTCGTTGGGGCTTCGATTATTTTCATCTTCGAGTGCCTCGTTCTGCTCTTCCACATGGGATGCGGGACACGTCCGCGAACGAACTAGAAGATCAAGAATCTAGGCTAGAATGGAATTCGAAGAAATATTTATGATCTTTCTGTATAATACAAATCACAATAGCCGCTATGTTATAGACTAAAACATTTGTCCTTATAAACAGAGCCGCCACACACACACACGGCACCTGAACCAACTGAATATGAGCATAAGTTTGTGAATTTTAGCACATAAATAAGTGAATTTTATCGTGGGAGCATCAAACGTCTTCTGCTTCGAACTTGTTATCTTGTTCTTCGAATCCCAAAAGGCAACAAAGAGGCCGCGGCGCAAAAGCGCCCGTGCAACTCATTAGATTTGAAGAATCCAGAGAAGACGATGAGCAGATGCCACACCTGCCACCGCAGTACTGCTGAAGCTCGTCGGCTTTCCTTAGCTCTTATTCATGCACATCACAACCTGCCGCTTAGACACGGTATAGAAACAATTGGTGCAGAAGTCGGCACGCTGCCAGGAAGGGCAACTGAATAAAAAGTAAGATTGCAAGTAAAGTTACGGACTTGGGATGCTCTGTAGCAGTTGGAGCGAGGCACTGCCCAACTACGCCGGAGGTCAGAAAGCAGAAAGCGACGACTATGAATTTCATGGTTCGATGTACACTGTAGAAGATGACTCTTTTATTCCGTCCTGACGAGTTGCCGCAATTTGCGCAGCAGAATCGGTCAGAGAGCGGACAGCGACGACTAAGAATTTCATGATTTTTTCATTCTAACGCTAATTGCGTTCTGTGTTCTCGATTCATTGCAACTGGGCCGATGGTGTGTCGTGGTTCAACCGTTGTCAGTGCTCACCGTAGTCAAGTGTTTTGCGATCGCTTTGTCACCTTTTGGGATTTGAAGCATAGGAGAACAAGTTCGAAACAGAAGACGATCAATGCTCCCACGTAACAAATCACTAACTTGTTTGCCAAAAATCACTCATTTATGTTCATATTCAGTTGGTTCAGATGCCATCACGGCGGTTCTGTTGTAAGGTCAAAGTATAACACACAAAAAAGTATTAAATGCTTCATCGAATTTCATTAGTAGTAGGCTCTTGATGTTCTAGTTCTTTAGCTTTCGTGTGCCGCGTCCCATGTGGAAGAGCAGAACGAGGCACTCGAATATGAAGATAATGGAAGCCCCAACGAGCATAGATCCTGAACTCATGCGTTAAATCAATGGAAGGGCATAATAAGTTGAAGAAATGTAATAAAACCATTTACCTATATTGCCGATCATGCTGAAGAGACGGCTCAACTGAAAAGATGGATGTTTTATGCCAAAGTTCCTAATCAAAATTCCTCATCGATAAGAAATAATTATACATTTACATAAGATGTTGTATATTATACACCATTTTATTCAGATTCAACTTACATCGTACTTGAGAGATTCGAGTTCAAATTTGCTTTCTAGCACTTCGAAAACCACGTCGACGATGCTCTGTGGAAAGAAGTTATTTCTATTTTTTTCAAGGTTGTCAAACCGTCCGAGCCTCGCACGCAATGAGTACTGTATTGTTTCCGGGATCGGAAGATATTTTCTGTAAAAACATTTGGCATTATGATACAAAGAAAAGATGTCTTCATACCTCCGTTGCATAGGTAACTCTCGATACCAGCATCGAATAGGTCACTTCTTCACAGGGCTGCGGACAGTTGCATTCCGGCCAATAGAAAGGATCTCCACGTCGCTTCGTCATGTTGCTCACGCAGGTTACTGCATCAGATAGGATTTCAGGCTACCATGAGAGATATTTACCGGTATTAGTGATGCGGAAGCGACGCGCGAACTACTCCGCGCTAAGCAGCGCAATGATCTATCTTCTGCGCTTGGTGATAGATCATTACGATAGATAGCGCTGAGTAGTTCGCGCGGTTCCTCCGCATCACTTTAATACCCGACAATACAATGTTTCGAACCGGACATTGATGTGCAAGGGTTTCTCACATGATTTTTGATGGATGATTGTGATTAAAATACTATGCAACGTACATTGATCCAGTTTACATGAAGGTACTCCTGCCTTTCTGTAATAACTCGGATCCATGCATCCACACGAAGCTAATGCTGCGTCTTGATAACATGAGCGAAAGCAGCCCTGATAACAAGCTTCTGGTATTATAAATGAAAACAAAATTGATTATTCTTCGAAAATCGTTAGTTTTACAGGTAATTGGCAATTTAAAAAATATATTTTTTATTTTTTATTACGGGACGCTAATACGATGAACGGATTGCAGTATTTTCTTTGCAAGACATCCTCACATCAACAGTGTAGATGCCATCAAAGTAGAAGGACTGCGCTGCCGATGCGGACTTTGCACAGCTCCCATATCGTGTGAAGGAGTTCTTGATAAATTCAGGACGTCTATTACAGAACGTCGGGAGCCAAACCTTTTGCACAATCATTTCGTCGTCACCTCCAGGGCGTGATGTGTACTTTATGCTCTCGACGAATATTCCCGTCCCGATATGCGTTACATAAACGTTGATGCCTAGGTTTACAGCTAGTTTGTTTTGATTTAGCCCTTCGAGAAAGACGCAGTCCTACCTACAGTGTCCACCCACGGCACGTATTCTTCAGGCATCGCATTTAGCATGACTCGAAGTCCTGACACAATAAATGGATGATACCTGGGAAACGGAAAACCTCCGTATTTTCCAATGTTCCGCAATTTAAATTTTGAGGAAGCATTTATGTGGTTGAATGTGAAGCAGTTTCCAAGAGAAGGGTCATTGAATACCGTGAAGTCTTCCGCAATATTTAGAGCCTTTCCCTCGAACGTGGCATCCATGATCATGTCACTGCAATGTTGTAAATTTTGAGCACGCTATTTGTAAGTATTTATGTCCAGGACTTCAGTTTCTATGTTAACAATACTGTGTTGTCAACACGACTTACTGAACAGCATAGCTCATTGTAGTCCTCTGAGCATCCGAAAGAAAAGACAGCAATGATGGAAGATTGGCATTGAAAGTAGCAGCACCCTTCTTTGATGACGTCACCATCTGATAAAAATCATTCCATCACAAAAACAATTAATTACGTCAATGACGGCTTCCGCGTTCGTCCCTTTGCTAAGCAGAGACTCGAGCTTCGTTAGGATTTCGATCTCTGAAGGAAGTTTAACTTTATCGCCAGTTGAGGTCTTTAAAGGAGGAGTAGCAGCAACTTTTTGGCCCCAGACAGAGTGCACTTTCCCCATACGTCTACGTATTGAAATGCTGCATTTCAATAAGTAGATGTATGGGGAAAGTGCACTCCGTCTGGGGCCAAAAAGTTGCTGCTACTCCTCCTTTAAAGCGATCCTTGCAAAGACCTAATGCTCTTAGTGATCTTATTAAAACCAGCCTAAAGAAGTTGTAGTGACAATCTTTCCGATTAATGTCATTATGGAAATCCAGGGCAGATAACAAAGTGTAACCAGACACAAGCCAAGATGCACTCTGCCAACGATTTTCAGAGCCGTTTTACTGACACGGAATCATTTTCCCACTCCTTCTTTAAAAACAACCTAGATTATGACTCACGGATGCCACAGTATGTATCTGTGTATCCAGACGAGCAGGTACACATCGGCTTCGAGACATCATCGTCGCACTGCGCATTTTCGTCCACTATCTGGCACCTTCAACGTCGAAGTTCAAAACGTATTTAAAACGTGTTTTAAAGGGCGATGAACGGTTTCGCCCAATTCTCTATCACAGTAACAACCTTGTAGAGTATATAATGCCGTCGACGATGATGGGCTGACAGCGTCCTTTCGGGAACGTTGTTGTCTTTTCTGGAGTTCTAAAAACTGGGATTCTTTCGATCACAGCGAAATTTTTAGCGATGAGAGGAATTGATTCAGAACTTCCATAGCCATAACAAGTGAAAAAATTAGAGAGTCAGAGTGAATTTCGAAAATGATCTAATCTCGACCCACGATGTGGTGCTTGTCGTCGATGTAGTCGTGGTCGAGCTGCAACGATAAAATGAATAAAGCATAATACAGGATTTCCGTCGGTGAAATCTATTCCCCGCATGTGATTGTTAACAGACTTTAAAAAATCTCATTACGACTCACGTTGTTGTGGTTGTCGTCGATGTCGGTCTGCAATGTGATATGATCATTCCTCAAATATTTTTTTCGTGATCTCAACATTCTTTTCACGAGTAGTTTTGAGCAAAGTTGACTCATCATGGCCAGGTTTCTCTGGCTGACGCGCATAATCAGTGAACAACATAGAAACCGTTCTTCATACTACTCACGTTGTAGTGGTTGTCGTCGACGTCGGTCTGAAAGGAGAAATGATCATTTCTCAAGTATTTTTACATGTTATGCACATTTTATTTTCAAATTATTTTAGCGCTGAAAACACATCATAGCGAGGTTTATCAGGCAAACTTGCGTAATTAGTGAGAAACTTTGAACATTGTCTCATCAGGACTCACTTTGTTGTGGTTGTCGTCGACGTCGGTCTGAAAGGAGAAATGATCATTTCTCAAGCATTTTTACATGTTATGCACATTTTATTTACAAATTCTTTTAGCGCTGAA
>JACMIG010001216.1:0-22010 GCA_014805385.1 Levipalatum texanum
GTATTGGGGTAACCCCAAATGCAGTCTACCCAAAACGAGACAGGACGGGGTAGACCCCGTCTAGGCGACGGGGTCTACCCACCCCAATTGCCTACACTATTACTTATGGAGCAATCGTCCCCGTAGGTTCCCTCGATGCATTCGCAATAAAATGATCCATTCGCGTTGTGGCATGTGGCCTGATTGAAGCAGACCGGTGGGACAAAGAGGCATTCGTTAACGTCTGCAAGGTCGCCATGCATGGGAAACGGATCTCGTTTGAACCCTCGTCGCAGTAGAATTGCCCCCAAGAATTGCCGCAGCCGGCGACAACTAAACGATACGTTAAACGTTACAGCCCGGTTCCAGCTGGTTTATTGAATTTGTACCGCCGTCACTCACTGAAGGCTTCGTACAGCGGATTCTGGAGCATCTTATCACGGCACGTTTTGATGGTCATCGCAGTCGTAAACTTCGAAGTGTAACGTGTTCCTGAGGGAGCCGACGTTATAGCACTTCGCAGACTCGTCTTGGTTACCTTCAAGACGGGCGGTAGTCAAATTATTAGCATTTTCGTAGACAATATCGATTGAAATCGCTCACGAATCAAAGTGGTTTCATTGCAAGTCGTGCCCTGCCAATTCGCGTCGCAACGACACACCGCTTTGACGTCCTGAAGTGATATGTGCGTCGGGCGACGGACAGTAGGTAATGAGAAACGTGGCGCTCGGACACACACAAACGTACATTGAAAATCTTGTGACAGTTGCCGTGGACGCATTCGAGTCCGGCGCACGGGTCTCCGTCATCTGGAAATAATTCACAGTCGCATTTTTCTCAACACATTTATGATTCCGTTCTAGCATTCTATCCATCCGAGCACAAGATGCAGCTTCCGGCCCCTTCACTTTCATTGGCACTGCGGGCCGTAGTTGGTCCCTGTACACGTACAAGTGTAGCCGAAGCCGACATTCTTGCAGGAGCCACCATTCAGGCACGGATACGAGGCACACGGACCAATTTCTAAAATGAGTACTTGAGCAGTATTCTCTGTCTGAAATAACCGGAACTATTCGTGCCAAAAAGGCATAAAGTTGTAGTTTAGAACGTATCTGGCCTTGATTTGCCAATACCAGTAACTAGAGAACATGTAACCCCTAATTGACCTAAAAAACACGATTGATGTCCATTTGAGGGGAACTTCAAGAACGATTGGAACGAAACAATCGGTCAGAAAAAGAGTTTGGGGCACAAACATCACGTTTTAGCATGATGCAATGAGTAATTAATGGCACAACTCGAATCCAACCTAATTCGCAGTTCTTTCCAGTGAAGCCGACGGCGCAGGTGCAGCTGAAGGTATTGAACTCGGGTGTGCAGACATAATTTCGATGTGGGCACGGCGATGAGGCGCATTTATCGCAGCCAGCTGTCGCCGTGTCGACTGCAATGTACCGTCGTTCGATAACATTGATGCAGTAGTTAAGTTGTCAGAAAGCGAAAAAAAGCATCAGCTAAGATGTTTGCTAAAGATGCGGCTTGCCGTGGATATCGTTTTCAACTGATGTGTAAAATACACCATTCTTTAAAAAAATATCATAGAGCTGATGACATACAGAATGAGAACCTGTAACAACTAAATCAAAAATTTGAAATTGCTTTGACGCTTGACAGTTGCAATGAGCCTTCCGCATCGAGAATTCCCTTGATATTTTTCTTAATGCAGCCAGTACTTGTACCACAGAGGACTCCAGTGAGGCAGGTTGTGCAGTTGCACGAGGAGCATCTGCAGAACGCTTTCTGATTGGCGAGTGGGCACAGCTGCCCATTGGCACAGTTCCGCACGCTGGCACACGCTGCTTCGGACTGCAGATACATCATCACTTTGCGACAACCCAAATTGTACAATTGAGGTAATACAAGATCGACGAACTAATGAAGAATGCGTCTGATTAATTTCTTTGATAGGCGTGAATTAGAGCTCTTTTGAGAAAACATTTACTTACCACTGCGATGAAACAGGCCCACATGGAAAATGATAGCAAAGTTAGTGGAAATATCCGCGGCATGACCACTGTGCCTCTGGTCGTTCGTTCCTACTACAAGAATGAATGGAAGAGCAAGCTTCTCACTGCTAAGGACACTTTTAGGACTCATCAGCAATGTCGTCGTCTGAGATTCCATTCACTTTGCAACCGAGAAAACGACCACAAAACCAATGTTGAAGCTAAAAGAGCGCTGACGTGCAAATGGAAGAAGTTGCAACGAGACTCTTGTTCTGTTGGGTCCAGGATTGTCTGGCTAAAGATCACTAAAACAAAGGTAGTGGAAGACTTCCCGACGCGCTTCCTTTGTGCCTCTTTGGGCTCTTTTCCATTCCTTTGAAGAGAGCACGGAAACACACAGGGTCCAGCGTACCGCGTGAACCAAGTCTGCTTTTAGATTTCAAAAGTTCACTTGTATGTTTCATACGCGTACATTTGTAATCACGTTGATGAGTGTACGACAATTCCGTCAAGCACGTGTTCATCCTTCCCTTCCAAAATTCACAAACATTCTCGTTATCGAAGGCGTGACAAAACACCCATTTTACACCGTGCGCGACGGCGAAAACAACAATGCGGGCAACAGACGATGTAATGATATGCTGGTCCTTGCCGTCCTTCTCTTCAGCATTGTTCTCTTAGTCGATGCTGCTCCACCCTATCGTGCATCAATCAATATTCGACCACTTCGGAATGGTGGCGTGACCATGAATGGAATGATTGATTTTCCTTGGGACAAGGTGAGCCATCTGGTCAGGATATTCTTTCGAATCAGACGCTTGAGCTATGATTAAATTTATTTAATTCCGGAAAGTATTTCAGATGCGGGAAGCAGCGATACTCGGCGCGTTGGCGCTGGAAGAACTGGCAGATCGAATGCCAAGTCGGGGATAAAGAAGTTTGGTTTCCATCAAAATGAGGATCCTTGTTCTCGTGAACAAAGTTGTCAGGGGGGAGCACAGAAGATAAGCGAGAGGTGGGCGTGAAAGGAAATGGGCTCAAAGAATGGCGTCAGTCTGACAACCTTTGAAGATGACGAGCAGCACCTCATCCATTGCTTGGAGATATCATGCAAAAGAGAGAGAGAAGAAGAAGCAGGGACCGAAATGATTCAAAGGGTACAAGAGTGCACAAATGATGCCAAGTGATGGGTCCATCGGACCTTCCTATCTTATTCCACCGACCCTAGTGATAGCATTCATTCACTTTCTCCAAGATGACCCGCGCCCTCGTCCTTCTTGCAGGTTTCCTTTAGAATCTGAGTGGTCCTCACTGTTAACTTTAGTTGTATTTGCCGTGGCCTCCACGCTCGCGATCCCTGCACACAAGGGCGCCGTCAAGGTAAAAAAATATTAAAGTTTTTTTGATTAGTTTGGTGGTTCCGTGCAGTTCAGGAACCCTTCACCTTTTATTACTCCAAACTATACTTCTCCCTTGTTCAGAAACCTTCCGTGACCTGCCCTCCCCCCACGGCTCTTGCTCAGCGTTTGAAGATTTCCGGATCGGCCAGTGAGTAGTAATATCGTTTCTATGCCAATCGCCATAATTCAGAGGACCTCAACGCTTTCCTCTGCCCCGTGTGCCTTGACATCGTCGATCTCGGCAAGGACTACATCGAATGCGGAGAGGTATGGAAGACCCTCATTTCAAAAGAAAGTGACATAACAGGAGGACACCCAAAAGGCCCTTGATGCCCAGTGCGAGACGCAGAATTCGTTCTGGCTCAAGCAGGCGTGTCTCGACATTGTCAACGACGTCGCCAAGGAGGTTTGGCTTTTAAATTACTACTTACAATTAGCATCCCCCCTATGAAATAGAAGGGGACATGATTCGATTATTTTCATTTTCGAACGACCAGCACTTCACAGTCTTCGATCACAATTTCGATGCTAAACGAACATAAATTCACAAATTTGATGATATCCAAATCGTTGTCTAATAGTGTCTAATATCTGTTTTCAGCTCGAGAAGGAGACGGACGAGGACATCGTCGACTCCGCTGTCTGCACCAAGGTCCTCAAGGCGGATTGCAAGAAGCACTGAGCGCTCTCCATTAGAAGAATTTGACCGCATTTCTTCAAAAACGACGATAAATACACTGCCGACATACTAACACCACCAATGAACTAGGACTGACAATGAGACTACTTGCGATTGAAAGATGGAAACGCAACGGGGATCAATCTATATCAGATAGCTCCGCCAGTTATCATAAACAAAGAGGATGCAAGTAAAATAGAGAAAGAAGAACAAATTGTGTTGTTGTTTTGCGGAAGAATCTTATTGCAGCGGCTGTTGTTGATGCTCCACGTTCTACTGTCAGCTGTGTCTTCGCTGGAACGTGTGTCGGAGACGACAGTTAATATAAAGTAAAGGGAGATAAAGGTTCGGAACAACAAATTCAGTCGTCTCGTTTTCCCCTGTAAGCATATTGTCCCCCGTTTTTAGAACAAGAAAAGTCATTTTTTGCGGTCGCATGGTTTCCACATATTTCAGCCCTGTTGATCGGATATCGCAGGCCACTTTTTGTTGTCAGCTGTTCCTTGGTCTCCGCGGGTACTAAAGGAGGGAACGAGAATGCTCAGTCTGTCCTCGGTCTTCTACAGGATGAAGATATTCTTTGTCGTGGCCTTGGCCTTCGTCAGCGTCGAAGCATCCGCTAAATTCAAGACTGCCAACGAATTCACCGGTAATTACGGTTTCAACCAAGTATCATTATTTAGCAAACGATCCCTTGCGAGATTGACGGCAAATTTTAAAATCACCGAAACGTTGTGAAAGTTTTCGGATGTTGAAAGTGGCAAATTTGGGATTTCGGGCAACATCTTAACCTTGGCATTACAAACAACCTCTTTGAGGCCTGCGCTCCCTTCTTTCGGAGTGGCAGCCGGCGAACTCACTGAAACTCCTCGATTTCATAGGCACTTCCTTCGACGCTGTCGTCGTTCGATCCGTTAGTTCTCTTCTTTATTTTATTTTAATAATATTTTCGGTACACTGGTGATTCGGTCCAATTGTTTCAGAAACATCGCAATAGAGATAACCATTTTTCCCATTTTCATCTATTTGTAATGAAGATTAACCCAACCTTTCTGTACAGAACAAAGCTCCTGATTCATAATTATTCCTTCAGGCAAACGAGACCTTCATCGACAAATATATACAGACGGTCAGGGACTCGTTCTCGGAGAAAACGGTAATATTCTATCTTGAAGTCTTAGCGGACGACCACGGCAAATAGTTATGGAGGAACCGGGATTCGATCCCGCGACCCTCTGGCCCAGAAAGGAGGGCTTTACCATTGAGTTATTCATTGAGGTGAACTAAAATGCGGCGCAATACGTCCGAAAATACGGATAACGAAGTGTACGCGCTTGTGATCTACCCCAATCGAGACCAGCTTCGTGATAAATTTGACATAACAGTGAACAAAGAGGTGATAGAGCACAAGGGGGTGCACTTCGTAATCCGTATTTCCGAGCGTGGGAATGCGCCACGCTTTGGTGCACCACAATATTTCCGTGCTGTGCCCAGCCTTTAGGGACGTTATTGCATGATCTCTTGAGGGTGCGGCAGCTTCTGAGTACGACAAGGATCTCGAGAGCCGCCGCAAGGCCCTGACACCAGATGCACTCAAGTTCCTCAACAGGCAAAAGGCGACGTTCATGGATTTCCTGAAGCGAGATGTCGCGGTGAAGGTTGGCGCTTTTCTTGAACGAGTGTTGATTAGAGTGTTGAACGAGTGTTGAAACGAATGTTGAAAAAAAGCATGTATTTTCGGCCATTCAAGTGCTTCTACCGCTCCGTATGCGACTGTTCTCTCTCCATTGAAAGTCTGGTTTCGCTCGTCGTCTGACAATGAGAAGCTAGAAAGAATGGAGGAAGGGTGCGCTGAAAAGACGAGTATGGATCGCCGAGAATAGTGTGGCTTTAAATGGACATCTGATGACCATTCTGTATGATTTTTCAGTGGGTCATGTCGCTCGCCGAGTACGCGAATCAGCCCAAGGCTGTCAAGGAATCCCTCCTGGCCTCGTATCCATCCACCTTTGGTGAGCATCATCTACTTCACTGATCTTACACGAAATACAGAATAAACGAAGCTATTGCATAATGACCAGTTAAATTTATGGAATTTCAGGTATCTATGAGAAAGTCGCTGTGGCGCTCAAAGATGACGCATAAAGAAGGACTTCACCAGTTTTCACGTATATCCCAGCTGGCGTAGCTTAGCTAGTTTTCATTTTGCTGCCGATGCGCCTCCACCAATTCATCAGAATTCAGCAAATCAAGCCTGTCAAAGTGCTATGAAAATTAATGTTGCAAGTTTGGGATTGGTTCTTGGTCTGAAAGTATTCACTTTGCATGGAATACGCAAACTGTACTAATGTCATTGATTGCGCTATGCTGCATCCCGACCGCTATTTTATCGAATGAATCGGCTTTGAAAAACAATAAAACGTTCTAGGGATTCCAGGTTCGAATGAAATGTGTATTGGCCTATTCTCAATTAAAAAGATTTTATGAGGATCGTGCAACATGCGTCATGGATCCGTTGTCCATTGCAAACGTTCGTGTCGTTATTCTCTTTACGCGTGTAGTGAGTTGCTTCTTGAACGGCATCAACAGCGCCGCGAACAAGGCTCGGCTGTAACAGGGTGTTTTGATTTCAAGGCACTCGACCAGTTTCTCAAGATCACGAACTATCTGGCCGGAGCCTATGGAAATATGGATCGTCTTACGACGGACAGAGGGATCGACAGACATTAGCGTTTGCTAATAGTTGGGGAACAGTTATGCTGTTTTGTGCTTTTACTCGTCTACGTACACATATCCTCTCTTCAGAATTTAAGTTTAAGAATATCTATTCTCTTTACCGATATTCGCTGATCGCAAATATAATGACGATCGCATCAAATAGCGGATGAATGGCGCAAAGTGGCGGACAGATAACTGCGATGACCGAGAAGGACAGGCCTGGTTAGAAATTCGCTGGTCGCTAGATCATATTTTTGAGCACTTACCGACGATCGGAAAGGTCATGCATATGCCCGCCGGACAGTATGCCGTGAAAAACGGAACGACCGTCTGTAATAATGGTTCATTAGCATGTGACTATATTATCGAACAAGTGCGAACACTTGCTGGCATGCCATATATTTCGTGTATTGGTTTGAGACTCACAGGAAAACTAGAATGCCTTGAATGTTTCTGTTTCCCAACGAACCTGGTACACGAGACAGCGGAAGAGTTGTCGCTGCAGCTTCAGTGTCTTGGCGCTCATGTGCTTGTTGCTGAAAGGACAATTAACGTTCGTCCGGTATCCGAAGTGGTTGTTTTGTCAAGAATAAGCTGTGAACACGAATCATGTTCGCGAATTGTACTGACCACATCACCGACTTGCGCAGTTTAAAAAAAACTGTCAAACCTAAGGTAGTGCATGATTTGAGAAGAGCATGCTATGATGATTGCGTACGCTGTCAACATCACAAGCATCAGGGATACGGTACCCATGATGTTTCGGAGTTTCGGCGTTTTGAAGGTACCATCAAGCTGAAGATTTATAAGGTTCCAGTAAGACGGGGGCCCTTACCCAGTACCCTGCGTGAACATAGAATTTCGCATTGTCAGGAGTGTGAATGATGGGAGAATAGTCTGTTCCATCGAAGAGATCCCTTAAGCTCTCGAGATGTTTTATACGAGAGTAATAAAGTCACTTGAGGTACGCATAAGACTCGCCGTCGTGCGAAGTAAAAATAGAATAGTAGACGGAGAACCTGCAGATGAATAAACTTCAAAGTTTTTACCAAATTCCTCACGTTTTGGAAACCATCAATATTTGGAATTAAAATAATGAATAAGTTGGAATACCAGAGAAAGGAGCTGCTGCACAGAGTAACGATCAGGCCCATCAGGAGAATCCAGAAATACGACAAGTACTGCGGGCTGTAAGAATATTCCGATTCAATGATTTATTTCAAAGCAACGATATTTTGTATTTTTCCTGATTCCAAAGCGAGGATAACTACAGCATGAACCGTCAACGAAACGGACACAGAGAAGAGGCATGAAAAATTCCGATACGGTTAAGTTCCCTACCATTTGACGGCGATGACGCGGTAGAAGAAGTGGAAGACGAGCAGAGGGAAGCAGTGGCCGTAAGCCCCGAGGTAGAGGGACAACCAGAAGGGATCGGAGAGGACGCCGTGGCCACGCATCACGAAGGCATTGCGCCACATTTCAGGGATCTGAACATAGCAATCATATCTCCAGTCAGTCATGGGGACTTGAACTAATGGAACTGGTAAAAACATAAGGGGCTTTGTCTTAATAAAAGCTTGGAGTTTCTGCAGTTAGAGTATTCCTCGAGAAGTGAAATGTGAAATGGCTGTTGGAACGGGATAATTCACCTTACCGGATATGTGAGGTAGTGCAGAAGGGTGTAGTAGAAGTCGGAGACGGCGAAGCAGAGGAGGAGATAGCGGTAGGATCCGAGTTCACGCCGACGAACCATGAGGATAAGCACCACGAGGGAGCCATTGACCGCAAGAGCGGAGGCTGAAGATATGGATTGCGAAGGCCAACGATCATTATTGCAGTTCACGACGCTTCAAATCAAGTGATGTCACTCTTCGCTATCTGTCGAGAAACAGTGGAGGGAATAGATCGCCATGTAGGGACCATGGATAAGATGCCCTTGGAACTTCCATAAAAATCAAGATGAGCAATGCAACACCACAACATGACTTTTACAAGGTTTTACAAGGTCTATCTCTCGTTCACCATCTTTTCGAGGTTTAGTGAAAAACAGTGCTTATAGACGAAAAACAACGATTGCCGAAAAAAGAAAAAAAACTAATCAGCCACTTACTCTGGATGATGTACTGCAGTCCGATCGCAATGTACTAGAAAAGTAAAAGGTCCTTTTATAACCACAGAATATTAACTTACATTTATGACGGGATCGTGATACTGCATTATTAGAGAACTCGAGAAGACGCAAATATCTGGCAGGAGCTTCAGCGAATCCTGTAAATTTTTGGGATCAAGACATGTTTCTAGAATTATTCACGATTGGGACACATAAAGAAAAATGGATCGAGCAGATCAAAGAAGTCAAGAAAGCACCGCTGATCCTATATACTAAGTGGGAATGTCGGTGCGTCTGTGACGCCGAAAATGCAAAAGAAGGCTCATTGGGTCCCGGGAACATGACCTACCCCCCCTAAGTCGACCACGAGAAGACGATTCCGCATATTCCCAAAATCCGTAGATTCCGGAAAATAGTACTTTCCGGAAACTGGACTTTACGGAATCGGTCGTAGAGCCCCGGGAACATAACCTATCCCCACTAAATCGACTACGGGAAGACGATTGCGCATATTCCGGAAATCGGTAGATTCAGGAAAATACGGCTTTCCGGGAACTGGAATTTACGGAATCGATCCTAGAGCCTCGGGACCGTGACCTACCCCCACTAAATCGACCACGAGAAGACGATTGGATACGAAAAGAAAGGGAGAAGAGGGGAGTGATTTTGTGTGAAGGAGAGGACGAGGGTGAGAGAAGAAACGATGGGAAATCGATGCGGAGAAGGAGATGTGGGAATTGTAGGAGCAGGGAAATTGGGAGAAAGCGGAGATTTAATCTAAAGATGGGGAAACAGGGAGAAAATGATGGGAGTGATACGAAAAGAAAGGGAGAAAAGGAGAGTGATTTTGTGTGAAGGAGAGGACGAGGGTGAGAGAAGAAACTTGGGAAATCGATGTGGAGAAGGAGATGTGGGAATTGTAGGAGCAGTGAAATTGGGAGAAAGCGGACATGGAATATAAAGATGGGGAAACAGGGAGAAATGATGGGGGGATACGAAAAGAAAGGGAGAAGAGGAGAGTGATTTTGTGTGAAGGAGAGGACGAGGGTGAGAGAAGAAACAAAGAGAAATCGATGTGGAGAGGGAGATGTGGGAATTGTAGAAGCAGTGAAATTGGGAGAAAGCGGAGATGGAATATAAAGATGGGGAAACAGGGAGAAATGATGGGAGGGATACGAAAAGAAAGGGAGCAAAGAAAATTGTTTTTTGCGGAGGAGAATACGAGGGTGAGAGAAGAAAAGAAGGGAAATCGAGATGAAGAAGGAGAATTGTCAGACGAGGCATGAAGGACGGGAGGGGAACGAAGATGGGGAATAGGGAGGAATAGGAAGGGAAGAAGGAGTAAGAAGGTAATGAGACTTATTGTCAGGAGGCGTTAAACTATTTTAATCGGTGCTTAAATATGCAAGATTCCGCGAGTCCCAAACTGTGCCTCATTCGCTCACCCAGTCAGACGCAGCCGCCGTAGGCGGCTGCGGACGGCTGGTATAGCACTATTCAAATAGAAGAGATATTTTTATTTGTCTTTCCCTGTATAAATTAATTTTCTATCATTTTCACCCAGGACTCCCCACCGACAAGAAACCTCTGACACGAAAAGGTCATTTCGAGCTACTGTAAAGAAGAGCTTCTATGAACCGAAATAATAACTCTCATGGAAAGCCAGACCAGGTCTTTTATGCCGAAAAGCCAATCTCGTCTGCTGTTTTATAGGCCGCAAACTTCGGCTGCTTCTTCTTTATTCTATACCATAATCCGAAATCCACGCCCCCTTTTCTACTACGAGAGAACGTGACAAAAGAAAAAGAACGTGCCAGCACGTTCTTTATAACAAATTATTACTTCGCTCAAAGGTAGTGCTGGAAATGGATTTCCTGATAACAAATTCATGAAAGAGTTCGAAGATGAGAAATGCCGGAATTCGAAGATGAAGCAGCTATGCACCGAGATATGCGCACTTCCCACGAAAGTAATCTGTTGTAGAATTCATTGGCTTGAACATAGTGGCAAATTTCGCACGTTTCTGGCGGTTCTTTGTTTCATTAGTTCTGAGGTGCTGTCTAGACTCCATAATGCGAAAAATAGCGTCTCTTTATCTTAGTGTATTGAAAGAGAGTGAGTGCCGTCTGATCGGAAAGAGTAAACGAACGGGTGATTCTACCGAGAATACACTCTATAGATTATTATTGTTCAAGACGTTATGAGGAATGCATATTCCGCGATCGGCCCAGTACTGTGTACATTAGGTGTTAGATGTAGTTTCCAAACACACGTAATCGACCCCCCAGACCACCAGCCGGCGACGCGAATCGACACCGGGTGCTCTCCGTTATGGATCGCTTTTTGAGTGATATTTTGCAAAACGAGGCCTTCAGATTATATTTTTAAACCGTCTATCAAACATTTCCAGGGCCTGACGCAGTGTTTAGTTGTAATCCGACGCGCAGTGCTTGAGTTAGCCATTAAACCGCTTTTGATTCGAAATGAAATAATGGAAGAAGGGAATAATGTTCTTCAAAAGTGTCAGCATACTTTTACTCGCGACAGTAAAGACGAATGATCTAATTGTGAAACGGAGATTGCTCTAGATGGAAAGCTCGAAACATTGTCTCATTGTCAGGCAACAGGAAACTGCAACCGAGCGAAATTGTACTATTCGGTTTGCAAATCATAATGACATCAAGGGGGGTTGTCGTGCTGCTACCGATGAGCCTGCACCAATTCATCAGAACTCGGCAATGCAAACCTGTTTCATGCACTCCGAAGATGAACTGGCTTACGCGCTAGTGATTCTTGGCCTGAAGTGAAACACATGTGAAACAGAATGATATACACGAACTAAACTAACGAAAATATCAAAGCTAATCACGCGTTTCAAAAAGCTATTAATTAATCTATCATGCTGCTTCCCGACCCGATGAATGTTTTATCGAATAAAACGGTATTGTACAGAAAAGAACGTTGATGGGGTTTGCAGGTTCGCGTGAAAAGTTAATGGTTTATATTAACTAGGATAGAAATTATGAGGATCGTGCAGCATGCGTCATGGATCCGTTGTCCATTGCTAACGTTTGAGTCGTGATTCTCTGGACGGGTGCGGAGAGACGTTTCTTGAACGGCGAGAGCATCGCCGCGAAAAGCGCTCGACTGAATATGGGGTTTATTCCATAAGATTAAAATCGATGTTCCACAAAAGTGCAACTGTTTTTCTTCCCTCGCTCCCTTACCGATACTCGCTGATCGTAAAGATGATGACGAGAGCATCGAATAGCGGATGAATGGCACAGAAGGGCGGGCAGAGGACGGCAATGACCGAGAAGGACAGGCCTGATTAAGTTCACGCGTGAATTGATGATCTTGTTTTCTGTTTCTTACCGACGATCGGAAAGGTCATGCACATGCCCGCGGGGCAGTAAGCTGTGATGAACGGAACGACGGTCTGTCAAAATAGAAAGTGAGCATAAAAAATATCAAAATTTCTAAGAATGCCGGTTATGTTTTCTTTTCAGTGGATGCGATCATATCAGGTTAGTGAGAACATGGAGTGGATGATAGAGGTGAACCTGGTATACGAGGCAGCGGAAGAGTTGTCGCTGTAGCTTCAGCGTCTTGGCACTCATGTGCTTATTGCTGAAGGGAATCAAATAATTAGTTTTCAGATATCGTCCTCTTTTATTTTACAAAAAATACAGAGGTTCTTGAGTAAATTTTTTGAATAAGAGATTATGTAGTTCGTGAGTTGAGTGGTCCAATGTGTTAAAAAGAACTTTGTGATAGCCTCGTCTGTCATCGAGTTATCCACTGACTAATCCGGAAAAAGTTCTAATAACTTCCGATAAAATATAAGCTACCATAAGAACAGGCCGAGATTTCTACATTACGCGATTCTTTTCCGTCATTCTCTACTTCCGGCGTTTTCCTTGAGGGTGATCCAATCGCAAAGGGCGCACCTAAGGAAGCGCATAATCTGATACGAGCAGGCGAAGATGATGGCGTAAGCAGTCAACATTACTCCAGCCAGCGTAACGGTGCCCACGATATTGCGGATCTTCGGAGTTTCAAAGGTACCGTCGAGCTGAGGATTCACATCCTTATTGTAACGATGTCGGAATCCTTACCCAATATACTGCATGGACGTAGTACTTTGCGTTTTCAGGCGTATGAATGATTGGAGAGTAGTCTGTTCCGTCGAACAGGTCCCTAAATCTTTAGAGTTGTTTGGAATGAGACGGATGAAATGACTTGAGGTATTCAATGGAGTCGGCATCATGAGAAGTGTACACCCAGTAGTAGACGGAGAACCTGAGTATGGACCTTTGACAAAGTTCTAAAGGTTAATCGAATCCTTTTCTCATCGCGAATCATTTTGGGAAAACTAACAGAAACGGTCGAAAAAGTCCAAAGCTATTCGAACTCCGATAATAAAAAAACGTAAAGAAGACTATCTGACCATAGGAACGAGTTGCTGCACAGCGTAACGATGAGTCCCGTGAGCAGCAGCCAGAAATAGGACAGGTACTGTGGGCTAAAATGTGACTGTGATTATCAGGTGTTATAATTTAAAGATGTTATCCCCTATGTCTAAATGATTTCAAACGACTAGTATTGAACTCGAAGAGTTCACAACAACAAATGGAGAACTTGAGTGCAGACGGAAAAAAGTCTCTCAACTCTTTTCTGTGACCATCAACCAAGCAAATGAGATGGTAAGTTGATCCAAATTTTTCAGTGAGCAGAAAACTACAACATAAAGGGGTGATCTAATCTACTAGGGCATGCCAAAATCGTGACGAAGAACCCGATGTAGTTTATTTTGAAGACGTTCAAGAAGGCAAGAAAAACCGATACGGTGAAGTTACTTACCATTTGACGGCGATGACGCGGTAGAAGAAGTGGAAGACGAGGAGCGGGAAGCAGTGGCCGTAGGCGCCGAGGTAGAGGGACATCCAGAACGGATCCGAGAGGACGCCGTGGCCACGAACAACGAACGCATTGCGCCACATTTCGGGGATCTGCAACTTGATGTTTTCATCTGTTTCAGTGCGATCAAAGTTTAATCCTGTGAGATAACACGAAGTCAAATGTAATGAATTCTACATCGTACTCAATTTTCCCAACGACGAGAAACGAAAGTTGTATTACATGTTGCAGTTGTGATTCGTTCCATGAGATAGTTTTCTAGTAATATGTATTTAGTTCAGATTCCTGTTTCAAGGAAATTTGCTTGGTCATCTCAGTGGTGAGAGAAAAAGAAACTGTACTATGGTTACCGGATACGTGAGGTAGTGCAGGAGGGTGTAGTAGAAGTCGGAGATGGCGAAGCAGAGGAGGAGGTAGCGGTAGGAGCCCAGTTCCCGACGACGGACGAGGAGGATGAGGAGGACGAGGGAACCGTTGACGGCGAGGGCAGAGGCTGAACATGCAGATGGTGGCATTGAAATCGGGACCGATTTTTGGTTAAAGGGGGGCTCACCCCCACCCAGCGAAGACCACAGAAATCACGAAAACACCATTTCAAAATGTAACAAATAGTCAATTTAGAACATCCATTTTGTTTTCTGGAATTTTGCGAAGACAGCGCGAAGTTTAACTTTCTGTTCTACAGTATCCGAACCAAATTTTGAATTCGCGCACTAAACCCTGAGGGTCAAGCAAAATGGAACGTCGATTATCTTTCTGCTATATTGTTTCTATTTGAAGTGTTTTATATCATTCGATAGCATTTTTAACGCCACATCTGCTCATCTAGAGTGTCGATGCAAGTTGGAGGGTGAGGTGAGCCCTCCTTTAACGCTCTCTCATTAACGCTCATTTCTTTTTCTAAAATGATCTTCGTAAAGAAATTTGGCATGCCGGCAATAACTCACTCTGGATGATGTACTGCAGCCCGAGCGCGATGTACTGAAAGGGACGATCTTAACCCCAACATTTCAAGAAATATAAACTCACATTGATGACGGGATCGTGGTACTGCATCGCTGGTGAAGTTGAGACGACGATGCTTTCTGACCGGAGATTCAGAGGCACTTCTCAATTTATAGATGAGTGGGGGGGTGTTTAAATCCATGACAGTTGGGAAAGATCACGAAAATGGGGAAGAGTGAGATACAACCCTACCAAAAATCAATTTAGCAGAGAACTTCGATTTTGGAAGACTTCAATGAGGCAGTCCAAATCCCGCACAATCACACCCCTTTTTAATCATGCTCTTGAGAGACGGGGTTAAGATAAGTGTAAACGGCGCGCAAAATAATATGACGTTGACTTATTGTTAGTGCGAAATATTCCAGATGCACTAGGAGAAAGGGAGCAAGAAGGATAAAACTTGGACCAGTCAGTATATGCAATTTCATTGCATTTCTTGATATCAAAAATAAGCGATAGATCAGCGAAGATGGGATAATGAATCTGAACTACTTCACCACATAGCAGGCGGGCTTCCCATGAAGATAATCTATTGTGTAGAAGCCACGCGCTTTCCATTACCGCAATGCCTAATCAGTCCGATGGTCGGAAAGAGATACAGTATATGGGGGGAGTTGGAAGGTCGCGGCGAAAAGACAAGGAAGCCTTTCTCTTTCCAAGAAGTTACTAGCCCAGACAGACAAGAAGGTTGCTTCAATGCGACTGTCTGAAAGCGATTATATACTCGGACACATCCGGTATGTATTCACTTCTGTTCATGCCTCGCACATTCAGAACAATACGAGAAAAATGGGCCTTCGAAACGGTGGCCGACATGGCCACTGACTGCCTCGGCTTTCCCCATTCGTGTTATCTATAAAGCGTAAAGAGCTCAGGGGAATACAGTTTTCAAAGTCATGCGAACCAGTAGTGCAGAAAGGAATCTTCTCCTCCCGTACGGTGCACGACTCCACTGATACAAAGGTTAACGCATCGAAGCGCACAACACAAGTCAGCGTAGTAGGTTTGAGCACTGCAATTGTTTTAAATGAAAAATCAGTGCGAATTTGTTTAATTACCAAAACTTTGTCTCTCTAGCTAAGGAATTTCTGGATTTCCAAGAAACAAGTCGATTTTGTCAATCGTGGGTGGGAATACGATCTTCGGAATGTGGGAAGGTTGTGACATGCGGTGCACTTGACCAGCACGGGATTGACGATCCTCGACTGATTTTTATGATTCAACCCGTGGCCTTTTCGATAGAGAGCCGTTGAAAAACAGACTTATTGAATAATAGGGTCATCTGAAAGGAAATCCCCAACATGAGCACACTTTTTGTGGCAGCATTAGTCGAAAGGTTATGCATGATACAGAAGGCGAGATGAGTTCTGGTAACACATGGGCTGCGTGCCTCTGACGCAGTCGTGTTGACAGCCCACGCGATGACCTTCATGCGCAGACCTTTCCCCTACATTCTACTCTTACTGGTAATTTGAATGTCATCCAGTAGACAAATACCCCGGAACTTGATAATCTGAGCCGAAATTTAATGACACAAAATCGGATAACAACTCGGACAGAGATATGTTTACTTGATTTGAACGACTCATTTCTAGTTTTCAAAGAGGGTTCTCGCAACATTTTTGATCCATGTGTCTTCATTTTCCCTTACCATTTGCTTCCGATTGAAGCACAGCGAATATATCCAAGACAACGCTTCCAGGATTGGAACGTGAACAGGTCTGCCGGATGGCGTAAAATTCTTTTCTGTTGCACATGAATGAACAAACAATACCGTTAACGTGGAAAGAAACGTTAGTGCGCTAAACCAAACCATACAGACGTCAAAGTATTGCCCATTTGCGCATGACGCAACTAAGTTTTGCGACATTTGGAGCTCTGATTTTCGACTTCGAAGCGCACTTTGAATAGCCTGTTGTGTGGTAGTGTAGGGCTAATGTGGATCACAAGCGCGCCCAAATCCCCTTCATCTCTCGACCGGCTTGTTTTCAAAGATCAAACGCCGACCGCACCATGTTGACAATACAAAAAGGAACACTCGGCGGCCAAAGTTTCATTCGCTACTCTTGTCTCTTTCGCATGCCTCTGGGCTCTCTGATGCTCCCTGCGAATGGTGTACATTCTACCGAAATCTTCGGGTCGCGAGATGCAGCATCTGGAGCGGGATCGGTGATTATGATGTTTGGAAAATATGATCGGTGAATGGGCATTTGTGGTGGTTAGACTTTGAATGCGAAAAACATAGCGTGTACTTCTTTTAGTGCATCGAAAGAGGGGGAGTACATCAGTGCAGAAGGCGTAAGGAAAGGTGCTTCTGCCCTAATGCGATAGTCAACCATACAGTAGATCATTATAGTCGCTCCAGACATCATTATGGACACTTGTCGTTCCAGACATCGTATTCAGCAAACTCATCAAGCTTTTGCAATCAACAAAGCTGTCGGCTTGCACAAGTTTGATTATGAACCGTTGATGACCTGCATAACATTTCCCATGAAAACATGTAGCCAAAGCTTTGCTGGGGGATCTTATGATAGACATAACCGATGGCTTCTTTTTAGAACAGTCTGATAGCATGGCTGGCACTTGCGGCAGTTGTGATCATCGTCGTCGTTCTGTTGACGGAAGGCATCGTTCAGATTGTCAAGCACAGAGAGGTCAGCGATGTCCTAATACTCCTCCATATTCCCCCGTCAGGACGACCAACTTCTGGAAATGGGCAGTGATGGAACACCGGACGGAGATCGGCCAACTAATTTTACTGCCGTATTGACTCAAGATACATATTCCTGATAAACTTGAAACTTTGAACTCGCGTATTTTGTTGGTGCGACTGCATAAAAAAGTTGCGGAGATGATATTTACTATCGTATGGTATTGGTCGCATTGACAATACAGTTGAAGCAAGAACGATAATCGTGTTCTTTCAAGCGGTGGCAATATGTGATTCGACGTTTGTAGTGAAAGCATACGATTTTGCTTCACAGACGACTTTTCGACGCGGGAAGAAAATGCGTCGAACGAATCTGAACTCTTTCTGAACTCGACTTTTCAATTTCGAATCTCCTACTCATTGTACGGCTTTATGTAATGTAGATTGATCACGGGAGATGCCAACGTCAGGGTACTGGCCAGCTGTAATATTGATATTTTTATCTACTACTACATAAAAGGCGATGTCTGTCTCTCTGTCTGTCTGTGAGTAACGAATCCCACCGGCTGGCCGGAGCCCATCGCCGAAGGCAGTGGGATCCGCCTGGTGTTTCATATTCAATTACATGGAACGAAGAAGTCTGCACTTATCACGATTATGAAACTCATTCATCAGCTCCATATCTGTTCATTTTCATATTACTTTCAACAGGAACAGAATAAAGATGTTACCGGCATATTCACGTACTCCAGCCAATCGAGGTTTGTAAGGCGAGCTTGATTGGACACGTATACCCCACATCCCAAAGACATGAGAAATGGGACTGACAGCTGAGCGGTCAGAGCCTGCAATTAATATTCAAAGTAACAAAAAAACAAAGTCCCTTGAGTTCATAGTACCTACATATTTCCGTTGTTCACTAAAGCTACTAAACTGCATAGGAACACTATTTGAAGCTATGAAAGTTTCAGAATAAGTACTTTGATCAGCATAGCATGCAGCTTGTGACTGGCGGCACTCATGGCGCCCTGCAGTAGATGTATTCTCGTTTAATGGCATTTTGGTCTACCGTGCAATCCCTGAGGGCCAGTATTATTCGTCGGCGGGCGACGAAGATCACAGTGAGGGATATTGGGCCGGCGAGGACGGTCATCGAAATGGCAACTGCCGGTAGGGGAGCGAAGATATTGGGAATTACTGTAAGAGGTTACGATAATGAATAATTAGGATTAATAAGTGTGACATACAGGCAAAAACGTAGTCGTGAATAAGTGCATTATATCGCGGATGTGATGAGATGGCGTCGCCAAAGACGTTATCGGAAGATTCCAACGCCATGTACATGGGAGCCTCAATAAATAATTGTTGTTTTGCATGATTATGAGTGGATTAGATGTAAATAGTCTAAACCTTTTTTAAAAAGCGGAATTTTGTTCGTAACACGAATTTGATACATTTGCTAAATAACCATACCGATATTCCAGCGATGCACAGAAGATGCAACATAATGGCAATTGTCCACACTAGTGTCCGCGATGGAACTGTTTGAGAGAGCACGATTAAGCGATAAACGAATGACACTGCCAATATGTATACCGAGTACGAAACGAGGGATTGGAAAAGGGCTGAAAAGAGAAAGATCGAGGTTGATGAAAAAAATAAGAAAAAATTAGATAACAATTTCAATGCTCATTGGTGAGTGATCCGCTCTCACCTTGACAAAACGCACATGGCTGCGCGCCGGCCAAGAAACAGATTCCGCTGTAGGCAAAGAAGAGGACCTCCCCGTCCGGTGCTGTCTTCGACATTGTAACCATGTTACTTAACGCTGCCACTAGGTCGACCACGGCCGCATTCAGCAGCAGAATCGAATACGTCCGCATTTGCGGAGGGCTGAAAAGGTCTTTCATCCGGTACTAAATTTAGCTCGTCACCTTTGAGAAATGGCAGCCAATAAAACGACATTGACCAGAACAGCAGAAACATCGATGCCCACGGTAAATGCTGCGACGATCTTCTCAACGTCGGTGAGGGCCATCGGTTGGGAGAAGGAGAATGATGGCAGGTGGAGACTTATTCTTGATACCAGGTTCTCGTAGTTCCGCATCCTCCAGGGAATAAAAAATAATAATTATTATTTTGTTCATAATAAAGGGAAAGAATTCCACTTGGTCTTTTCACTTTGTCACGATGTTATTGAAGAGAGTTCTTATCGATTCTGTGAAAATGTAATAGCGAAGAGCAAATGTCAACCGTAATGACATTTATTTTCGATGCACATGGTAGGGTGGCGCTGTCTCAATAAATGGTGTTAAAGAAGGTCTTGCAGCAACTTCGAATCCGTGGAATAGATTAAGAAAATTAAGAGTGCGCATTCGCCTATTTTACAGATTTCTGAAACGGAATTCCTAATATCAAGCGATTTTTGCTAGACTTTGTTTTCAAATAAATTGCTTTGTGCAGACTGATCATGTCCCTGCCGATTCTGATCTAACATGGTGCCTAATTAGCCGCGCAGACCGGATTGCTCAATTCTACCGTATCCAATGCGCTCAAATTTGAAAGGGCGTATATCGGGGTAGAAGAAAGCTACAGACGCAAGAAAGGCATCAAATTGCTCGTCTTGACGAGAATTTTCCGATGAACACTAAATCTCAAATTCGAAAGTTGCTGCCAGGCCTTCTTTAACAAAACGCGTGAATTTTGATCAAAAATGTCTCCATTTTTATCAAAAATGTATGGTTCGCCTATTCTTTCAAATTACTACAGTGGTCATCGTCTTGAGCGGAGGGAAATGCTTGCTACCGACGGGATTGCGGAGGCAGAATATGCGTCCAGCGAATCTGAAACTGATTCAGTGTAGTTGTTCCTTTTCGATCCCGATAAGAAATGTATACTGAAGTGTATTCAAAATTAATATAAATCTATCAAAAATGTATGGTTCCTTTTTTTATTCGAATCCTACGGGTATATTCCTTTAGAAACAAATGAACCTTCTATGGACCCACTGATTGTACGGCTGAATGTAGTGCAGATTGATGAGAGGTGATGCCAAATTAACGGTACTTGCAAGCTGTAATTAAAGTAATAGTAGTTTTGAGCTATTCATCAGATTGGTAAATCATCGTACCAGCATATCCACGTACTCCAGCCAATCGAATGTTGTTAGTCGCATTTGATTGGCAATGTAGACAACACAAGCGAGGCACAAAAGAAATGGTACCAGCAGCTGGACCGTGAGGGCCTCAAAGAAATGGAAATCTAGATATTTGAGCATGGTCATTTAAGTGGTGGTGCAGAGGCCGTTTCCAGCTTCGAAACTTGTTACCAATTTGTTTCCATTGTTTCTAACGGGTTATGACATCTGAATGAACATGAATGAACATCATAATGTTACCTTGATGAGCATGGCATGCAGTCGGAGACTGGTGGCACTCATTGAGCCCTTCAAGATCGATTCGGTTGTATTTATTACTTCCATCTCGCTCTCACGAAACAGCTCTTGCTCTTCAGTTTCTCAATTTCGAGTTGAGGTTTTGGTTGAAAGCAATAGATAAGTGTTATGGCAGTTCGTTGGGTTGTCTCATTTCTTTCGCACATCAGATGATTTAAGTTCATCAGAGAGATATTTCAAAAATTTAAAAGAAACCTACCTCGGATTCCTTGAGGATCATTATAATCCGTCTTCTCGAGATAAAGATAACACTGAGCGAAATGGGCCCGGATATGATGGGTATTCCAATACCAAACGATGGAGCAAGAGCGAAGACACTGGGTATTACTGTAAATCCTGTGTTTAACTTCGCATACTTCGTGCGTACTGGTTACGACATAGTTGCGCACGAGAGGCGTAAATCGCGGATGACAGGCAACGGAAATGGAAATTGAAATACTTGATGATTCAGCTGCCACGTACATGGGGACCTCAATTGCGTGGTTGCTTGTTTGCTGTAAGTTGGGATTGAATGAGACATAAAATCAGTTATTTTTATTTCTGTTCGAAACTATCAAAAATAAACCATATTAAAAGGGCTCGTTTTGCCCACGCCTGTCTTATTGTTAGATTTCATCCCCGTTTGAAATCTCAAATTGAAAGGTGGCGCGAATGTCGCATAAATGGAGAAAGACAAATGTCAGCATTACCACGATGCCTGCGATGCAAACAATGTACAGTAGGATGACGGCCGACCAGACGGTTGTCCGCGATGGATTATAACGGGAACAAAGGACGACGAGACGATAGACGAACGATTCTGCCAGGATGCAAACCGAATATGTCTCCAGTGATTGGAATAGGCCTGGAATGGATTAGTCGAAGTTACAATCGCAAATGATCTGAGAAGTAGTCGCGCTGTCCATGAACTATTTTTCCAAAGTTGAAACTTCGAAATTTGTGATTAAAGAAGGACTGGGAAGAACTTTTTGGCAAATTACCAGTCTTAAAGGAGGGGTTTGGGGACCTTCGGTGTCGAAATTTGGCAGCTTGCCAAGAGAACAAATTTACTAATTAATCACTGACAGATAACAGTGACACAAC
>JACMIG010001217.1:11623-22007 GCA_014805385.1 Levipalatum texanum
AACTACCTTCGAGGTAAGCAGCGTAGTGATCTATCTTCTGCGGCAGAAGGTAGATCACTACGCTGCTTACCGCGAAGGTAGTTCGCGCGTCGCCTCCGCATCACATAATATCGGACAATACGTTTCATGTATTTGCCCTAGTCCCTCTAGTTTCCGGATCTTTACAGGATTCTTCTTCTCTGCCGGAATACCAGGCTTCTTCACGTCCTTGCTATCGATGGCTCCGGAATTCAGCGGGACTATGACTTCACTTGGGATGACCTTCGGGAGCATTGCCAACATCCTCGGGCCGATCCTGCTTTCCGCAGTGACTGCGGCGGTGAGTGGGGATCGAACCTGCGACCCACAATGCGCTGTCGCCGCCTCCTACCACTGCTCCATCAGTGTTCATAGTGATATCTTCAGAACACCCCGTACACCTGGCCGATCGTGTTCTTCACCGGTGGCGCGCTCAATATTATTGCTGGCTTCATTTTCATGTGCTTCGGATCAGCTGATGTTCAGCAGTGGGCTAATCCGAATGCACTGGCCAAGGATGAGGAAGCAAACCGAAAGGTTTGATATCTTTTTTATTTTGGAGTAGTACAAGGAGGTAACTGTCAAAATATAAGATAGTTTTGGGCGTTGTTTTCGTGAAAAGATTTTCCTGTCGACAATTGATCTTGAGGGCCAATCTCTTCCGGCTATGGCCTCGCCCGCAGCGGTTCACCCACTCGAACACGCGCTGTCGGAGAAAACTATGGAGATCCATAGGTACTATTGATTTCCGAATTATTTGCAAAGAAATACCTGATAATTGAAAAGTGACAAGTCTTTACAGGGACGACGCTTCGGCCGACGAAGATGGAGTGAAGCGTCCGAAGTTCACATTGGAATCAGCTTGAGAATTATATCCCAACCTCGTTCGATTCGCCTCCTTTCACCTGCACAATTCAGTCATTTATTGCTCGCTTTACTTTATGATTATAGGAACCCTTGTCTGATCAGTTACTTCTGGATGACCCCCTCCCATTGGACCCCATGACATTTCACCCACTGCTTGACGTATCCACGTGCAAGCTATGCGGGTCCTATTTTACACACTTCGGAATCTCCTCAGGGGAGATTGTGTCTCGAAACCATAAAGTAAATTTGATATTATAAATACCAGCGAGAGATAGCTGACAAAAATAGCGTAGGAAAAGACAAGACACAAAGTCGCGGTGTATTCCCTCGTTCAGTGGGGTTATTTGCCTATCCCTTGCTTTCTTGTAAAACCCGTAAGACAACTACTTATTAACACACTTTATTGCTCGCCTTAATCTACAACGTCCAAACTCTGTGTGGAGACACTAGAAGGGGGGAGGGCTACGAGGAGCGCAAGCCGATCAGACTGATGAGAGGAGGGGCCGGGGCCCTTGGATGCGAGAGAAAAGAGACGCAGAGATGGAGAGAGGCGTCCTAGCGAGGGGAAGAGGAGCAGAGAAGAAGACGGGCTCCTCCCAGACGCAAAGAACGAACAAAGAAAACGGTCTACAAAACGAAGTTTTTGTCATTGGGGACGAAGGACGGCAAGGAGATGAGAAGAAAGAGGAAACGATAACGCATAACAATCGGGACACAATGGTTTAAAAAATGTCAACAGTGGAATGGGGCACAACGAAAAGAAATCGACGAGGACCTTCGGGCTGTTAGTCGATGAGGTCGTAATTCAGCGGACAGAGCAGGACCAGGTGCGAGCCCCCACAAGTCTTGCACTTGCGGCACTTGTCGTGGTCTCCCTTGACGTCGCGGAAGCAGAAGCCACAGAGCTTCTCCCTCGCGAGGAAGGCCTTGCGTGCCTTGCGGCTCACGACACCAGGGCAGCGAGCCGTGTAGTGCTGCCCCTTCGCGCCGCAGAGAGAGCACTTCAGCTTGAGAGGAACTCGCTTGTCCTGCATGAGATTGTGTTCTCCCCATCTGAACAGATGTGGAGGGGGAATCACCTTCTTCTTGTGGACCTTGTCCTTGTTCTTCCTCGGGAAAGTACGCGAGGAAGCCTTCTTGTCCTTCCTCGAGCTCTTGCCCTGCTTGATGCTGGGACCGGGAGCCTGAGAGTCAGACTCTCCCGAACTCGAGGAAGAGGACGAGGAAGAAGAGGACGAGTTCGAGCGAGATCGCGAGACCTTGGGCGAGATGCCCTGGGACTTGGCCACGGCTCTTTCGAGCGTGGAATCCATCAGCTGAGACAGGTAGTTGGGGAGTTCTCCCAGTGTCTCGGAATTGCGCTTGACGAGCTTTTCCAAATTCTGCAGTTGGCACTTGATACTCTCCAATTCGGGCTCCATCGCGACGGCTCCAATGAGCAGCTCATCTTCCTGGGCAGCGGTGAGATCGATCCCCTGAGGAAAAAAATCAGAACACGAATCCAAAAATGATCATACATTCTGTCCAGTCAACGGGGGGTCGCTCTTCTTGGCCTTGTGCCCGCCTCTCTTTTCAGAGTAGTCGTTGAGAAGCTGCTTGGAGTCGTCAGAGGTGTCCATTGGAGACGAAGCCATCTGCAGAGATGGAGAAATAAACGAATAGTTAGTCCTCTTGTAATCTCGACGATTATCGCGAATTATTGTGCATAGCATAAGTAACACGAAGTAATACTGGATGATATGTACACGATTGAAGATAGTCTAATGACGATCTGTGTAGAGAGAAAGAAAGAGCAGGTGGCTGGGAAGAAGGGCGCCACTGCATACTGAGACAGGGAAGGGCAAAGAAGGGGGCAGGGGGCGAGTTGAGTCATCTACTGAGTGAGAGAGATAAAGAGAGGTCAGGTCAGTTAAGGTCAACATACACAAAAAGGGGGAGTGAGAGAAGTTGGCTCAAGTCATTAATCAGAGAAGCTTGGCCGGGTCCTTTGGAGTCAATGATACTCTCCTCTTGAACCTCTTGCAGTTGTTGACAATGCGCTTGCCGATAGCAGAGATAGAATCAAGGCAGCAGTTGACGAAGAGTGGTCCCGCGAGAGGGAGAACCACGAGAGCCGTAAAGGCCAGACAAGCTATCGCCAGGATAATAGTGGTCAGAGTGGACATCCAGTAGCGTGCAGCCATTTCTCCGAGGTGCGAAAGGTCGGGCCAGTCCACTTTCCATTCAGCTGTGCTGTTCCAGTGTAGCGACGAGATGGCCGACAAGTCGTCTGCGTGCAGGAGATTTCCCACGTACTTCAGAATTCCGTGGACGTGGACATTCTTTCCACAAGATACTTCGCACGAGTCGGAAATGCGAGCGAATTCGTATCGTAGGCTTCTCTCGGTGACAGTGCCAGACTTTGAACAAGTGACTGTGAATGCATTGTTGCGGCACTGGATCGTGGCGACTGTGGGAGATTCCGAGTAACAGGTGAAATTTGTTCTCGCTCCTTTCAAGCAGTCGTAGCAGCCGACCAGAGCCGATGCATCCACCTCACACGAAACCGTATCGGTCACCGCGTGGTCCACAAGCCATTCAGCACTATCGAGGGAGAGCATGATTTCTGAAGAGATGGAATCCATTACGTGTCCCTTGATCGACTTTCCAGTGGTAGTCAGTCGAAGAGAAGGCATCAAAATGGGGAGAGTGTTCTCCAGCTTGAATTGCGATCGAAGAGAGACTTGTTCGCAGGCACAGATCTCGGCGTCTTCTGCATCGGTGCACTTGCATCGTTCGTTCGCTGTGCAGTTAGTCAGCAGTCTCGCTTCCTCTTCGGAGTCGCATTGAATGACTGGATCGATGTGCAGAAGTGCCGTTTTTCCATGACTGTCTCGGATGAATTTTCTGTCGAGAATCGGAAGTGGAGGGAGTGACAGCTGAGAGAGTACCAATGTCATGTCAGTGACCCTCTTTGGCTGGCTCGGACGTAGTTGGAATGTTTCCGAAAGCGAGGCGTTTCCACGAGTAACGGAAATTGAGAACTCGACTCCCATGGTCCATTCCGGGCAGGAGAAGGTCGTGTAGACCTCCTTGTCCTTGGGAACGGCGTATGTCCTCCAGAAGAGGCATCCAGAGGATGGGAAGAAGCAGGCAGAACATCCCCAAGAGCAAGAGGCCGAACAGAATGTGTGACCTGGGTAGATATTTCCCTTGCTCAGTTCTGGAAGGAGGGATTCCGGGAGCACGTCTTTGCACTTTCCTTTGCTACAGCTACCCAAGCTCGAGCATCGCTTGGCATCGACTGATTGGACTTGAACGTCTCTGTGGAAGCCATTCACTTCCTGGTCACAGGCGAGATAGACCTCGTTGTATTTCAGTTCAATCTGCCCGATGGTGTGGCTCCCTTTGGTCACCTCCAAGCATGCTTCTCTGGTGAAAGAGTTGATCTTCAGAGTTACGTACTGCAGCTGTTTGCATTCCTTCGTCGCACTTCTGCAGACCTTCTGGATGGAGGCCAATTGAATCACTTCTTGGCAGCCGAAACAAGAGTGGATGGCTGAGATTGCGAAGATCATGATCATCATTTTCAGCTTTCTTTTCGGTCTGCGAGACTTCTCGCTTTTCTCCCCACAGCCGAAGAGGCGACGGAAAGTGGCGACGAGTGCACGACGGAGGCCGTTGACACCCAGGCGGAGGCCTTGCCAGAGGGCGAAGCAGAAGCACTTGAAGGGGCCTCCGAGGACGAGTGGGGTGCAACAGAGTGCCATGACGATGAGACCGAGCAGGTAGAAGAAGACTCCAGCGGTGAGGAGAGCTGAGTACGGCCGGCATTCGAAATTCAGAAGTGCCATGAGGCAGGTGCATTTGATTCGGTCGCAGAATTCGAGTGATGGGCAAGCGATCGAATGCTCCACGATGTGATTCTTGGAGGCGTACTTGATGTGGACGGAGTAGTCGTGAATGGTGACGCCTGGGGAGAATGCAACCTCCTCCGAGATGGAATCTGGCGGCGGGTCGATCACTTTGCATTCACTTTCGCCGCAGATCTGGTAGCGGGGAAAATCACGATCATGGAAGACCAAGGCGCCCTGACCGTTGCAGACGAGACTGGTTGAGGTTGCCGGCGCAGTCGTTGAGAGACAGAGCAGTGTCAGAACGGTCAAATCCAGAGTGTTGAATCTCCACTTGAGCCTGGAGTTCCTCTGAGAACGAGGTACCGCATGCCGTCCCCCAGGGGGATGTGGGATATCGTCCTCCACCAACGGAGCGTCGAATAGACAGGGACGAGGAACGACGGGACAGGAGGCGAGGAAACCACCACGTTTACGACGATCGGTGCGCTTGTGCAAAGCCGCCCTTTCCTTTACTGCCATTTCGTCCTCTGATTCCGAAGAAGACCAACGGAGTTCGGGGGCAGCCATCGCATACTTGGCCTTTCTCGCTGCTTCGCGTTCGATTCGAGGACGTTCTCGAAGAGGACGTAGTTCGTCGAGTCCAGTGTTCGTTGGATTCTGAGGGTCTGAAGAGATGATCTCGAGAGGGACCAGATGATTGAGAGTTCGAGTGACTTGGACGCACTTTTTTCGATTAGTCTTCGACGCCATCAGAATCGTAGCGTCGCGATCTCCGACGCTGATTACTTTCGCAAGCCTCCAAGAGCCTCGCGGCATATTTTCTTCGACCACGAGCACGATCTCGCCCGGAATCGGAACCGCTCGTTCATGGAAGCCACTGAGCGATCTCCGTAGGGGATGTAGACGGCCATGTTCTCGAAGCTCTACGAGGTACTGTTTTGTCCAGATGGTCCAGAATTTGTCCAACACCTTTTCCAACTCCGAGAAGGAGGAGAGGACTTCTTGCCGAGTCTCAGTGTACATGCCAGGTGGGAGATACTCTGTGTCGTCTTCATTGGTGTTGGAAGTGACGGCGTGGAACTTGGGAAGTGCTGTTTTGGTCCGAGGAGCCAGGAAATCCTGGGGGCGGATTACTGGTAACTTGACAGCGTCTCTGAGTTCATTACTCACATGTGTCAAGGGCCTAGAGTTCACGACCGCCTCGATCATAGTCACTTCGGTGACGAAGTCATCATAGTCCAGAGTACGTCCGCCGATGGAAGCTCTGAAGGCTTTCTTGAAACTCCCGATCAATCTTTCATACATTCCCCCTTGCCAGGGACTGTAAGCACAGATATAGCGCCAATCGATTCCCTGCGAGGCGACGTAACTGACGACGGCACACTACAGCTCCTGCGCGAGAGCGTTCGAGATCTCTCTCGTCCCATCCCTGGTCAGATTCCTTGTCCTCCAAGTCTTCGTACCACTTGTTCTGACCGTCCCAACGAGGCCACTTGTCGGGCGGGTCCGACAGCCAGGGAGGTCCATTCCACCAAATGTGGTTGATGTCTCTGATTTGGTCACCACTCAACTTGCGGGTCGCATAATCGCTTGGATTGAGCTTTCCGTCCACGTGGTCGAAGGAAACGATCGAATCGGGCTTCATCATGTAGTCGCTTCCACGAGCAGAGCTACTGTTCTCGGACTTGACTTCGTTCAGCTTCCGGAGAGATTCGATGCTCTCGAAGATCTTGGCCACTCGATTGGCGACGTAGACTCCAGTAGCTTTCCGCCACTCTTTGTCGGAGTTGATACGATAGTTGTCCAGCCAGAACAATACCGTGGTGGCATCCGTGAACACGTGGAAGAGAAACGTTCGATCGGAGTGCTCCTTCTGGATAGCACTGGCCACGTAGTACAACATCTCCATGCCCATCACCAAAGCCTGCAGCTCGAGTTTAGGTGTAGTTTTCGGCTGCTTAGTGGGGGCCAGTTGATTGCGGGAGAGAAGTAACCTCGAGCCTTGACTGCTATGCAAATACACGCATGCTGCCATTGCAATGTGTGAGCCATCCGTGAAAAGGACAAGCCGAATGGGTCCCTTGGTCGCTACATCAACATGACGAGGGAGACGGAATTGTTCCAGACGGGCCACGGCTGCCAGTTTCCTCCACTCTTCTGCGTCCTCAGGCGATATCTCACTATCCCAATCATACTTTTTGGTCCACAAGTCCTGTATTGAACTTCTTTGCGGGCAGAAGCAGTGGGAGGAGGAAGCCAGTTGGGTTGTAGACGGACGCCAGTGCAGAGAGGAGGGTTCTCTTGGTTAGAGGGAGTGACTTTCTTTCCTTCACTGTCGATCATGGACAGATCCACTTCGAGTAGCCATGAGTCCGAGTTGGTGTCGTAGCCGACTCCGAGGACCTTCGTGTGGCCGAGTTTGCCTCGTTCCTTGTTCACATCAGGGAGAGAGCGAATGAAGGCGTCGTCGCTCGATACGAATGTCCGTAGATTCATTCCAATTGCAGAGAATTCAGCCTTCGCAATTTCGCGGAGAAAGGCCAGATCGGTATTTTTCTTGCAATTAAAATAAATATTGTCAACGTACGTCCCGTAGAGGACTTGGCGTAGAACGAAGACCTGCATATCTACTCGACGCTTGAATGCAGCGACAGTTTGCGTGTTCACTGGCTGCTTCTCGTCTTTGATCACCTGCATCAGAGACTTTGTCAGTTGATTGAGACGTTTCTTGGCGTGATGTAGAACAGTGGCAGTCAACAGAAAGGGCTCTGTTTGACGCCGAATGCAGCAGACGTGTGACGCAGAATGCGGAGGTTCTCAATCGTCGGGGGCGCAGTCACATCTTTGAGCCAGAGCACTCGGAGCATGTCCCGTTGATCGGGGAAGATGCGAATGGACATGAACGCCTTCTCGATGTCACCGCTGAAGAGCACCTCGTGTAGGGAGATGCGGATGAGTAGCTCCGGAATCTGTTCGAGATTATTGATGCCGGGACCTTGGCAGCAGTCATTCAACGATGGTTCCTTGGCAGAATGTGCAGATGCATCGATGACGACACGAATGGGAGAAGTCTCGCTGTCCTTGATGACAAGCTGGAAGGGAAGGTAGCGAATGACCTTGCCATCGCATTGGCCATGATTCAGCTCCTCCATGTGACCGAGTTTGATGTGCTCGTTGAAGATATCGTCAATCTGACGCATGATCTTCAGATTGGAACCGTAGTTCTTGACATGGCCCTTCAGACGCACGTGAGCGAGAGGGAATCCATCAGTCAACTCCGCAACCTGATCGTTGAGGAAGTAGCGGGAGTGATAGTGTCCATCGATCAACTTCAGATTGCTCTCGAAGAATTCGACTATCTTGTGGTCCTCCTCTTCCCTGTTCACTCGCTCCGTGTCCATGCGCTCGGATTTGCCCACGGCATCCAGGGCGAGGAACGAGGTCAAGGCCTTCTCTAAGGGGATATCGATCGTCCCAGCGGGAGTGACCGGAGACGGAGGCTCTTCTCCCGAGCTGTCAGCGGGTTCCGGCACATTCTGGAGCGAGGGAGCTACCGTAACCATCATCTGAGGGAGAGGCTTGCTTCCGCGCTTGGCCTTCTTCTTCGGCTGGCTTTCTCCCACTACAACATGACCGAGTAGCGTGGGCACAGCCAGGAGGCCGCTTGGCAGACATGTCTGGCGGAGCTCGACGAAACGATAGAAGTCGGCGCCACCGATGAGAATCAGTGGGTGAAGGTCACTGTCTCGAGCCGTGGAGTCGGCCATCTTGAAACCGGCCTTCCGGAGGAAGTCTTGATCCTCAGTAGAGAGTCTTTGGACTCCGATGTCACACATTATCGGATCCGGATGCTCGATCGCCTCGACTACTACAGTCCCTTCGGCGGTTGGGATTGGTACGGCAATCACATTGTAGACTTTAGGTCCACCTCCCATGCCAGCCAGTCCGGCCAGATTGAGGGACTTCGTGCCCTTCTTCTCGAGGTGAAGAGCTCGGACGAGCGACGTAGCCACCAAAGTCACGGCGCTGCCGCTGTCCAGGAATATGTCCGTCTGGAGGCTTCTGTCCGTCGACGGGCTCTGGATGCTAACACGAGCCGACAGCATTCGAATGTCCTTCTCCTTCGGTTCGTCACCGATTGCGGAGGGAGGAGAGTGGGTAGAAGCCACTGCTCCCACGGGCGTCTGGCCACCTCCATCAGTCGGAGGCATCGTCACCGCCGTCGTCACCGTTGTCGGTTTGGGACGGGATCTGTCCTGCCAAGGACGCCGATTGGGCTCACTCTGATTCCGTTGCCAGTTGGAGCTCTGGGGCCTCCGCTCGGGCTCAACGGGCTTATTCCGGAAACAAAGTAGGGCATGGTGCGGAAACGTACAGGCGTTGCATCGATGAGAACAATCAGAAGCCTTGTGTCCGTGCTGGAGGCAACAAATGCAACGACCCGACTTCTGGGCGGCTTCCTTCCTCTGCTGAACACTGAGATTGCAAACCCACATGTTGGCATGTTTACCGCAGAAGATGCACGACTGCAACGTCATGTCGACGACGCCGTGCTTGTTGTCCCTCTGCTTTCCGACACTCTTCTGAGAGTGCGGAGACTGTTCCTTGGCCACATAGCCATTGGACGATGGTCGACGGGTGTCCGAATACACCGCCGCCATTACGGTAGCTCGCTGAGGATGCTTACCGTCAGTCTGGGGACTCCGATCCGATTGCGACGAGTTGTAAAAGTGCACTCCCATCTCTTTGCGCAACTTCGCCTTGACGATGACGAGGCTTTCGGATAGCGTCAGAGTGTGTGGAGGGTTTCCACTCGTAGCAGCTTCTTGTAACTTGTACTGTTTATTCACCACGTGGCGAACACAGAAGTTCGAGAGCCTGGAGATAACGTCGTGCGCTTGTGCGTCACTTTTGTCGAGATCCTCTCCGTGTTTCAGCAGCTGTGCCTGAACCGTTTCAATTTCCCTTATCGCCACGATCTGATCCTCGTGTCGATGTGACTTGGGCTTGATTTGGCGCAGTTGACTGTACAACTGGTACTTGATCTGCACGGAGTTATCGAACTCCTCCCGCAGCTTCGCAACGATCAGTGCATAGTCTCTCGTGTGGGTTAGGCATTGCGTGAGGACCGTTTTGGCTGTGCCGGTCATGCAGCCTTCCAGGTACTGGAGTTTTGCATCCGTCGCTACATCAGTCCTTTTGTCCACTGCCTCGAAACTCCTCCAGAATTCGGTCCAGCTATCGCCCTTCGTCCCAGCGAAACGGGGAAGCGAAATTGTAGGCAGCTTAGCCAACGTGGCCGAAGACGTGGTAGAGGGAGTTGCGCTCGGCGCATTTGCGATCGGAGCACTGGCCGCGGGCGCGCTCGCCTGTGGCGGAGGAGCAGTGGTGAGAGACGCAGAGAGGGCAGTCAATCGCTGCTGGTAGAAGTTCTCCTCTCGGATTTGATTGATGCGAATGCCGACTATTAGAGAGAGATCTTGCAGCTCGAGACCGATGTCTCCAGTGGTGGCTTCGATGGTAAGCACTGCATTGTCCACGGAGTCGACATCTGTGAAGCATAGGTTCGAATGAAGCCTGTTCCTTGTCAGTTGCTTCGCCCTCATCGAGATCCTCTAGAGCCTCTTCCCACTTCTTTGCGGGGTCTCGGATGATTGCCACGT
>JACMIG010001218.1:0-22004 GCA_014805385.1 Levipalatum texanum
GACATCGAATGCGGGTTTTGTAGAGCAGCTTTCGTTCTATAAGCCCTTTGTGTTCAGACTTTTCAGAGAAGAGGCAACTAATTTTTAAAAAATCGCCAAGAAGCGTCGTTTTTTTCAGATGACGAAATTACTAAAACCAATGTGATTGCCCAACGCAAGCAGGTACCTCCCGGCTGAATGGCTCAAAAACTTTTTTTTCACTCACCAATGTTAAAAAAATTTACCACAGGTCCGGGGGGCAAGACTTTTTTAAGGTTGTGCAGACACCTCTCCAGTTCCTCGACTCTCTCGGAGAGTTCGTGTTAAAATGTAAGATGATTCCCGAAAATGTATGCAACTTCATAAATGTCGTCTTTTTCTATTTCCCTGAACCCACTCACCTTTTTCTGGCCAATATTGGCGCCAGCAAACCATATGACGTAACCGCAGATGTGCCCACTGCAAAGTCCTCTCTTATCGCTACGAAGCTGCAACCTCCCGTATAAAGATCAACCCGACACAATCTTATTTGGGCTGTTGTAATCTTCGTGTAATGCGGTCAATCGCAGTGTTCACGCTATTCATGACGCTTCGGATTTCAGGTATCGTTGCATTCTTGGTTAAAAACTGTCAGGCAGCTTTGGTATCATGCCAATAGTTTACGACGAGAGAACGTCGTTTTCAATAGAGAGAGAACAGTCGCATACGGATCCCGAACTTAGACTTGCTTGGTTCGCGTACAATAAACGGTGGATATTAGTGCTTATATCGACTTATTCAGTTAGTGGATTCCCATAAGTAGGGCTGTAGTCCCCTGACATGATGCCACAAAGTTCCTGCCAGTTCTTCTTTAAAACATGACACCAATTACTGTTACAGAGTCCGTCGTAACACTACCGAATTCGCAGCTTTTCGATGAGCTCGACATCCATGGAACGGCTTCGGTATGTCTTCTCCCCTCAAGCAAACTCAGAATGGCCACAGACATGGATTGAAACGTGCGATGTCGGCTGCTTCATGTGGGCTGCCACAGCTCCGATAGCCGCTGACAACTTCGAGGACTCCATCGAAATCGTTCGGCAGATTGGAGACGATGTCAATACTCGGGTGCACCTTTTCACGTAAGGGCACGTTTGTTGTGAACTATAGAAGTCGTCTTTTTAGTATTGGAAATCTTTCGCGGAGCTATCACGGCAAATCGACACTGGAGCGTTCCTTCGCTGATCATCCCTATGTGGAGGACTATGCATATTTCATCGTCAACTCGAATCCAAAGCTGGAAAGTCTACCATTGGCGCTGTGCTTCCTCGTGCGTTCCTTTGAGGAAGTAGGTGAGATATTATCGTGATTTATAAGTTCACGATCGTCAAGTAGAGATTGGTACATCGACATTCAGACCAGACACTGTCCAAAGTGCAACGAGACATAGGCCAAAGTGTATTTGGTCCCCATGGCCCATATTTGGCCCACTAGTTCTTTAAATAAGCTGTAGGAGGAACTTCTCTGAATACTGTCATTATGGAAATCTAGACCAGAAACAGGCCATAGTGCATTAGGTCCCCATGGCCCCACATTTGGTCCTAATCCTTTTTAAGATGTGGTTCCACCGCGCATCTTCGACGTGAATCTCGAAGGAGACGTCGCCGGTAATGGAAAAGGATTCTCAATTCTCAGCGCCGCTCCCTTCACCCTCACGAGTCTCAGTCTTCAGGAAGTAGGGACTCGGAATCCAAACAAAATCGTATAACGGATTTTGTAGTCATCGCCCGTGAAGATGTTCGCGGCGGGCTTCGAGGCAGCAGATATGAATTCGATCAAATACGAGCCACTCTTCGATCAGAAGTGAACATGAATCGAGAATATTTTCCCAAAAAACGTTTCAGCCATTTCCTGTCCGATGTGATCGAAATCCCCGTCCGAGGCCCTTTGCTCACAGTTCACTGGGCCGTAAATCAGAACTTTTCCTTCAGCGCCATATCCACGATAAGTAAGTGACGAGATTACCTGAAACGTAGCAAATTTGTACGAAAAGATGAGAGAAGAAAATCGGCTTTTTGCCTTCGATTGTTTTAGACAAATTCAGCTCAACCGTAATGAGTGGCTGATTAGGCTCGCTATTTCCACTAAAAACGGAGTGGGGGTTGAACGGAATACATATAGATTACCTTACAGTTGCCTTCCGATCACAGCAACATTCAGAGAAGGAATGTTCACACATTATTTCATTTCAGAGCTCTTCTACGATATGGACGTCAATCGTCCAACGGTTGTGACGTCTCCTGGATTTGTTGGATGCCCAACTCCAGGTATTTCACTGGGTTTCTGTTCACCGGGACTCGTATTTCGTGCACTTTTCGGTGCCTGCATATCGACAATTTTACGAGGGTATCTAGCGAGTCGGCCCCTTTGCTTTTGAGTGGGACACGACCATCATGACGATAAAACACATAAAATTTTAGCAGCGCAACCCTTCGAAGTTAACCCCATATTCGTTCCACGGAACGTCGTCATTCTCGTGCTCTCCACCTCCGCCGAGCGCCTCAATCTCACACTGACCTCATTTGCAATGCAAGTTGCGGAGGACAACAAGGTCACCCTCACTTCCGACGAGGGCGAAATCCAGTTGGTCTATGATAGTTACTTATCTCTTTGATGTGATTTATTGTTAGACTTTATGGAAATATCTCCATCGGAGCCGAAAAGCAGTCGAATCTGGCGGGCAGCTCGTTCACAATTCGAATCGAGGTAGTACTCACTGTTACGGGTTCTTAGGACGTAATAAGCTGTCATACACGACGATTGTTTATCTAGGTTCACTCTGCGAATCTGCCTGCTGCTCCATCGTCCACTGATACTCCTTCAACCACGTCCATCAACCCATCCGCCCCCTCGATCACGCCAGATAATGCTAGCAGTCTTTCCACAGCTCCAAGTACTGATTGTTTCTTTGCTCGATTCGTCATCTGCTCAATGCAACAAAAACAGGCTTTTAATGTTCTGTGATGCCTTTCACTTCTTTTGTGCTATGCCATCAATTTCTGTAATGATCTCTGTCTGTATGGGTCGGGGCATTATAGTCATACGCTTTATTAGCTGGCTTCGCTGCAAATAAAATGTGTTCAATTTAGGTTCCAAAACTCTCCAACACAATAAAAGAAAAGAAATCCTCTAAAACTCGAAATCGAACAGAATAAAACAATGGAAACCTTATCCCCGTGTTGATCAACAATTTAGAAAAACCGAAATTCGCCGAAAATATTACGCGCAGTCTGTCAACTCGCCAATGGTCCCAAGGAAATTAAAATATTCTTTCGTAATAAGGAAATTGAATACATCTCATCGGAAGGTTTCAATTGTCCCGAATATGGGCAAAGGGTTTTCGACGAAAACAGCAAAGGTAGCGTCATCAGCGAAGAAGCTCGGCGAATTTAGGTTTTTCTAAATTGTTGATCAACACGGGGATAAGGTTTCCATTGTTTTATTCTGTTCGATTTCGAGTTTTAGAGGATTTCTTTTCTTTTATTGTGTTGGAGAGTTTTGGAACCTACATTGAAAACATTTTATTTGCAGCGAAGCCAGCTAATAAAGCGTATGACCCCGACCCATACAGACAGAGATTTCCGAGTTTTTATTGTTACAAGTCATGCAACAATGTTTTGTACAGATGAATTTCAACAATAAAATGGTGGGTTCCGTGACATTTCACTGAAATCGCGAAATGCGGTCTATAATTTATTTATTTTGGGGTCCTAAACAGAAAACATTTGTCCCATGTGGCTATTGAAGTCCCCAAAAGTCTTTAGTCTTTGATCTACCGCCAGGAACTGATCTGACAGATTCCACAACGCTTACTGGGCTCGCAAAGAGATGAGCAAAAAGTTTGCCACGGGCTGGGATTGCACCCCCGAATAGTCGATATTTGGTCTTTGATCTACCATGAGGAAGTGATCTGACACATGCCATATTGCTAACTGGGTTCCCGAAGAGATAAGCAAAAAGTTTACAACCGACATTAATTGAACTCCGTAAAAATCGATATTTCCTCTTTGATCTACCGCCAGGAAGTGATCTGACACATTCCAGAATGCTTACGGGACTCCCTGCGAGATAAGCAAAAAGTTTGCCCCAGGATGGGATTGAACATAAGTACTGGCCCAGCCCACCGTTGCTTAACTGCGCAGATCGGACGGGATGAGGAGAGCGTGACAAAATGTGGCGACAGACAAAAGTGCGACATTTGGAGGTAGTCATATCTCAGCGTAGAAAAGTCGTAGAGGCCTAATTTTTTTATTTTGATCGTCTCGACCTCGGATAACCGAAAATGTAAGTTTCGATGCTGCAACTGGTAGTTTTAGGGTCGCAATGCAAAGGGCCCCCAGAAAGTTATTTTGGCAGGCGAGAACAGTGAGAGTGGAACCTAAATTACCCCAGTTTACCTGGTGTTTCAGCATAGGTAAACCGGGTATAATTGTTTACATTCTTGCAAGACCCTGTGACTTCTCACTATCAGACAGATGAGGTATTATTGAATGACTTCTTTGCATCAGACGGCAATCCGCACTATTCGTGACTGCATGAATCACGGGAACCGAGTACAGATGACTGTCAAATGAGCAATCAGCGCATGAAACAAGTCTGCATCCCTCAGAGATCATAAGGAAATTGGGGCATAAAACATATACGTTATGTTCAAAATTGGGGGATTAGCGGTTTCATGGTTCGTAATACCCATTTATACTTCCTTGTTCCTCTGTTCAATCATAGCTTTCTTGCACTTTACATTTACCCAAGTCATACATTTGTTTGTTCCTGCAAACGAGACAGAAAGCGAACGCGTAACGGAAATCCTACCCATATCTCTCGTCTCCACACGGAATCTGTGTATCTTCCTAGACAAACCACTGCTGCAGACTATGCTTTTTCTCTTTCCCAGGATTCCCATGCACTCTGAGGACGTCAGAATCTAATCTTGACCCATTTTCGTGCTTCCTGCGAATAATTAAGCTTGTACGTGTCTTCAGATTCCCTGCTCCATGTCAATGTTGACGCAATTAAGAGAGTAGCGCATCCTCGTCTAACGTGCGAAAGTTCTCAATCAACACGCCTGTCACTTTGGCCATGTGACAATTTGGCAGCAGGATGGACGGCTAACTCAATAAAAGGCTCACGCTTCAAAGCCAAAGTTGGAGCTTCGAGTCTGCCGATATCGCTCTCGTGCACGGTTGCAAACTGAACTGCTGATTTTTGTGCCCTAGCCGATGACACTTCGCATATCGTTTGTAACTGTATCCGAATTCTCATCAGTCGCGTGCGTCTTCCCCCCGCAAGAATTCATCCGCGCAGCTGTACACTTTTGTCTCCCTTCAACTTCCTGAATATCTGAAGCCCCTGAGGAGCCCAGAAGATAGGGGAGAGAAGAGAGGATTAGCCAGCCTCATGGGAAGACTATAGAAATTGCACTGCGCTATCCCAGAGTCCTTTTTTCTACGCCAGCCGAGCCCCAGTTTTTCTATTACTTATCCTGACTAATATTATCTCCGCAAGAATATCATTTCCAAAGATCAATCATTTGAGTTTTCTAAAATATTATTTCTGTTTAGACTGTATTCCGTATTCCAAAGGCTTCAGACTGTGGTTGCTTTTTTAAAGATTTGATGCCCGGTTTCATTCATATTTTTATAGGATGGAGTGTGAGAACCTCTCGACTACTTTATCTGGGGTCGAGAAGCCTTCTGGATGGCTCAATCGACCGCTGTACCACGGCTCCCTCGCAGTATCATCGTCCATTCTCCCTCACTTTAAAGAAGGACAGGCAGCCACTTTGTGGTTGGGTGCAGATTGACGTAGACAAGGCAGTAAAAAGTAAATTTATGAAACCCCAAAGAAAGTTCTTGTAAACCATACGAATTGCGCGCCGAGCGGGACATACAGTACGCGCTCAGTTTGCGACATCTCAACCTTGTCTACCTTAGTCTACCCGTAGATCAAAGTTGCTGCCGGTCCTTCTTTAACGCCGTTCCAAGGTCTTCTCCTGGGCTACACTCGCTCTCTACGCCTACGAACTGCACATTATCCATAGACAACGCCGAATATCTCCTTTCAACTCGCTATTCTTCGCGCTCTGGAAAAATCAGGCCTGTTCATTTGCTTACGGAGAAGAAACAGGGCTATTCAGGCTTTTCTAGACATCAGCACGCTACTTCTATACCTTTTATTCGGCCTCGCTCGCAACATTCCGGCCACATGGGACATATTTCTGTATACAAATGAAACGCGCTTTCCGCAGATCGTCGGAGTAAGTTTTGGTTGGGTAAATATTGGCAATCGTCCACTTCCAGATGATGTGTGCATATTTCTTCTTTGGCGAGATCTGCGGCGTAGCTTTGATTTCTGTTCAAAGACTTCTAGCCGTTTGCATTCCGCAGACAAATCTGTATAAGGTTTCCAGCCGGTGTAACACTCATCGCCGGAGAATTAAGTGTATCGAATCGCTGAACCGAACTTTGGTCTTCATCGTGCATGCTGGGTTTCCTCTCCTCTTCACGCTCCCCATCTTCAAATCGACGCCTGCTCGGTATGTCTTCACTATTATGATGTTGCACAAGCTGGTCCTTTTCGCGTTCCAAAGGAGAGAGAACGGTCTGTCTCTCTCCACTGTTCTCTCGTTTCTCTAACCACCAGACAGCGAGAGAACAGTGGAGAGAGAACAGACCGTTCTCTCCTTTGGAAGGCGAAAAGGACCAGCTTGTGCACCACCACAATAGCTCTAAACCCTTTCTAAAAGGAGGTTGAGGTTCAACTACAGTCCCTACAACACTGCAGTCAATCTGCACTACGAAGTGCACGATGCTATTGTGAGATATTATTCTCGACAGAAAAACCGTCTCGGACAATATGCGTATCGCTCCCCTGAATTACAATTTTTCGCGAAATATCTGCGGCGTATTGCCTCATATGGCGATGAGAAATCATATTTCTCAGGGGTGTTTTTCCTATGAAACCAAGACCCATTCAAACACTGCTTATTCAGCTATCGGGAGCTGTTCTGCCGTTGTGCATCGCGTGCACAGGAATCTCCTTCGCGTGCTACGTCGTCATTTTCTGCCGCTTGTACATATTTCAACGGAATAGGCCTTGTGACTCGCGGGAGAGGAGCATGCTTGCTATCGGTTACACTATTCCGCCTTCTCTTGAAACTCTTTTCCAGCTTTCATGCTCTTCTGTTCGCTGACTTTCGTTTTCGTCTTCTACTGCATTCACGTAACAGCGATGGCTTTGAAGGACGTGAGACTATTTTGGTGGAACAAACGTTGGGCATGTCCTTATAGTGCGGCCTCGTTCTCTTCATATCTGCGTATTGGTGTATTCCAATTATCGTCATGGCCGTCACGAATCCGTGGAGTCTCCTCTTCAGTCGCACCTTCCGCTTGCATCTCGCTGGGAAAGCAAAAAAGTGCGTTCTTCTCTCTAAGTGCAAACGCTCTCTTCCTATTTTCATCCTTTGTTTACACACGTATCTGCTTTCACACTCAGATCTCGTCCCGGGACGCCCTCTAAGGCAACGTTGTTCCAGAGTCGAGTGGAAATCAAAAACAACCAGGATTATCGAGAGATCCAAACCGAAACTTCCCCCACGCCGGTGTATTTTGATCATGAACCTTGATCTTTTGGATTTGACAAAGTTCGCATCATTTATAAAAATATGCTCATTTCAATCGCCTATTTATATTTTTGATACATCGTATTCCTTTAGTTATAAAGATGAATTGCTTCATCTATTGTAAAAATCGGCTTCGTCGATATGGACGACGCTGCAACTGCGTGGTAGACTTGTAACGCCTTATAAAAACAAACCAGCACCCATAGAAGGAGTGATTGTGATCCCTAGTAACGCCGATCATCTTAACAAAACTCTACAACTTTCATCCACGATCACCTCGTCCTCCGTATACATATCAGGTATTTTTTATCTCTGCTGAATAGCAAAATATTGAACCTGATTCTTTCTTATTCCACATAGGAAATTCCCAAACCGGGACCAAGGAGAAACCGACACTTGTGCCCCCTCGATGGTCTCCTTTCCCTTCCTCCATCTCTGCAACACTGTGCGCTTTCAATGTTGTGTGCGCATTGTGGGGATAATTGCGCCCCGACTATACAACTAACACGCAATATTACCACGACCAGTAGATCTCACCGATAATTGCTATTGTGTAGAGTGCAATTAGCGCATGACAAATGGGTCGAATCTTGTCCTTCAATCTTTCCAAAAAATACGTGACAATTGTATTGAAATATAAACCGAATACAAACAAAATACATCGTTGCGATACCAGTATGAATTTGTATGTTTGAATCTTGGAATCGAAACAAATTCACGATAATTAGCAATTAGACTGAGAGACGCACATTTTCCTGAGTATCATAGACTAGCATCATAAGTTCACCATCGCGAGCTGCGTAATTTTCTTGGCCGAGAATTTCCCTGAAAGTCGATAATTTCAAATTATGTACATCACTCAAAAGCTGTACCTGTAGTAGTAGCCGAGATTTTTGAAAATGCGCTTTTGAACTGTGCGGCTAGTTTTTTCCGCCTCGCACGAAATCTCTCGTAGCACTATAAAAGATGGATATATTCAGTTAATGTCGACAACTTACATGGAGACCATAGAAGGAGAGAAATGAGCGCAGCCTTTTCAATATCATCGAAGTTCAGTCGTCGGACAGTTTCAATTAGACGCGAAGTCTGAGGACTGATCGGTTTCTCATTGATCATTCTGAAAATGATCCAACATTTCTCATTCTGCAAAAAGAGAGACGCACTCTAAAACACCTCGCTGCTTCTTTCCATTCAAGTTGTCTATGAAATATCCTTCTGGTGAATAGATGTCGAAATGTCCAGAGCAGATTAGAGTTCTGAAGAAACGGTTCAATGTTGTCGTTCATTTAACCATACTTGTGCGGGATATCCCAAGATATTTGCTTGAAGATTGCTTCCAAATTAATTAACCGAGGCATGAAATCTTCGAAGATTGTGACCTGAAGTTCGTCTATGTCATGTCATTATAAAGACGCATAGTCGAAACCGACCTGTATGCCCATTTTCTAGCGATCACCTAAAAATGAATTTAATAACTGAAAAAACTACCTTGTCTTCCAGCTGCATGTCTTCGAATTCGGTGAAAGCTTTGTTGCAGAATTCGGCAATAATAGGCGAGGCGGTCACAAGCATTGTTCCCAAAACACTGTGATCGACTGGGCGAAACTCCTGCAAACATCTCATTTGTACTCTTACTGAAATTCGATTCACGTACCGCTCTAAATGGATTCGACGTCGCTGCGTTTTGGAGTGAATTCATGCTCTGTTCCATGAGTCTTCGATCAATCACCGAACTCCTGCAGATCCTGATATGTACGCGTAGTTTTCGGCAACTCTCGTCAGCAACTCGTAGTTGGATTCTTTGGCCGGGGAGTTACATAGGAATGAAGAATCCTGCGAATGTAATTTACATGCTTATGAAATTATTGTATTGTACCGGAGTCGTAGAATCCGGAGCTCCTTGATCATGGGCGATGTCCTTGACGTCGATCTCGTCGTGTCGTATCTGCATTCCGACGGCCACGCACTTCTCGTAGCGACAGCGACGGCAGGAATGCGTGTAACCTGAGATGTCTCATCAGGAAATCGATATTATAAAAGGAACCACTTTATTATAGAAGTTCCACAGCTCTTACTTCGCACCAATTGTAAACACGGACCTCTCTCCTCCATATGTCGAGAGAATTCTATTTTCAATGGAGAGGGAGCACCAATTTAAAACGGTTTTGGAACTGCCATAATAGCCTACTGCGCCGTGAAAGGATGCAGCTTTCGGACAACATTAATCCAAAACTGACCTCTGCTGAGGTCGCAGTTCCCGCTGCCCTGCTTGCACTTGCCCACCAGTCCACTTCGGCTCCATCGATGGAAGAACATTGCGCAGGCACGGCAGGAATCGACTCCGAGGTGAGCGCCGTTCGAGTATCCACCACACACTCGACAAGGGGGAGACGAGTCCATTCCCTTCAATACATTCCATCGTCAAGCCCACTACTATTGATGCGCACTAAGGTGACCGGAAAGAACCTGTTCAATAGACCTCTGCATTCAAATCGAACGATGTTCAATTGAATTCTCAGGCATTCTGGCCTGCAATTGAGTGGGAAAAATCAGAATCAAACACGTTAAATTCATGTTCGTTTCGGCTACCCTACTACTCACCAAAACCTTTGTAATTCCCGTTTCGAGAGTGAAAGTTCGTTCTCCCTATACCAAACAAATACGGAATCTAGGACTGATTTCTTCCACACTATGTGGAAATCCAGGATTAAGTAGCACGCAAAATTTCTGCCATATATTAATTTTGTGATCGTAGATGCGAAAGAGATCTCTCTGCTAACGAATGCATGTTCGGAACGGCGATTGCAAAAGGTGCGACATGGCATTCCGGTAATAAATGCGTGAGGAACGTAGGGGATTGACAATGAGAGGAATGTGTGCAAAGGGAAGGTCCGCAATCTTCATTTCTCTCCTCCTCCTCTCCCCTCTCTCCCCAATCTCTTCCAGATTGTGTCGAGTATGTGCAGTCCTTGTGCCTCCCATGTTTACACTGTTCTGTTGTCGAATGGAGCAGGAATATGCGGGCGGCGAGACCCTCGGGCACTTCCTCAATATTGGAATGCGAAAAGGACAATCTTGTGCACCAACGCAATACGGGTTACGCAAAATTATTTGTTATAGGCGAACCAATGGTCTCTGAATTCTCTGTTCTCTCTCCATTGCAAACGAGGATTGTCTCGTCTTCAGATAGGTCAGAGACTATGGAGAAACTTTTTCACACAGTTGCGAAAATAAGACGAGTTTGGATGGCCGAAAATATATAAGCCCCGGGCAAGGATTCTCTATATTGACGAGGGCGAGAGATAACGTAAACGGAGAGACGCTGGTTGCTCTCGAAACCTGTGTCTCTCCGTTTACGTTATCTCTCGTCCTCGTTAATATAGAGAATCCTTGTAGGGGGCTAAAATCATAGCCAACAGCATTCAGCTTTGCGCCTTTACATAATTCCGGATTACGGTAGAACCATGAATGCAGCCGGCGTGGAATAATTCGAATATCACCTCACGCTGATAATTCCATGCTGTAGAGCCTCAGGCGAAATTGTTGTTTAGGCCTGCCTCTCATGTGACTATTCATTATCTTTGGTTCAATGATCGGGAATCGACGGTAGACACTACAAAAATCTTATGGGCTTAAAATAAACTAAAACAATTGCTTTCATCACTTTTTTAAGGAATTAGTTGCGAGTACGCGTTGGAAACGTGTAGCTTCCAAGAATAATAAACGTATTAGCGCTGAAATAAGTGTCTTTTCGCCCGCAAGTGGCGAAGGGGCTGGGACTGATAAAAGCTTTTATCCGGAAGGCTAAATGCTCTTTTCATGGAAGCTTATCTCCCCGATACTATTTTTCAGGAAATGTGCAATCTTTTTCCTTCTCCCTATCCACCATATTTTCTTATCAGCCTTCAACGTGATTGCCGTGACTCAGTGATTGTCCTTGATTCAATCGTTCGCGGTCGGATGTCTGTCTCAATGAAGCCACGGATCGACTCCCTCCCTCCACCCTTCATCGCCCCAGTACGTCCCGTCAAGGAACTCCTTTCGCTGCTCATCATTGTGCTCATCTGCATCCTCGCCGACTTGGCCACAGGGATTACCTTCGTTGGTGAGTACAAGGAAAGTGAGCAGCTCCTGTTCTAGCTGCACTTTCTTTTTTACTATCAGTTTGGTCCCGAAACCCTCTCATTCCAATTTGCGCTCCGATCTGAGCGCCGAGATAATGCTAAAACGGCAAATTGTTTTCGAGAAGATGGTTGGCCTCCAACTACAGGCGTCTATTGGGGCATCCTCGTCGCGGCAATCGTCGTCGCCGGCTACGTCTTATTCTTCCTCGGCTTGAAGAAGAGGAGTCTCCCTCTCCTGTATGCATTCATGGCCTACCAGGTGCCCTCCGCTCACATCCCCTCCACTCCTCCTCCTTAGTTCCTCTTCACGTTCTTCATCCTGGGTGGCCTCGGGTGCACAATCTACTTGGACATGCGGTCAGATAATTGTTATGTGTACTGGAAGTATGTCGTCTGCTTCGACCGTGAGTTCTTGTTGGATGGAGGTCGAGGAACTCGTCTACTCCAGGCACCTACATCGCCATTATGACAGCCGTCTACGCCATGTTCGCCCTCCTTCACATCGTCGCATTCGTTCTGCTCGGTCGACTGGCACGAGCCTTCGATCGGATGTACCCCCTCCCTTCCCCTCCTACGTTTCTTTTCCATGCAGTGACCTCTCACCACCTACTGATGACACTCCTTCGATATGTCCCTCTTATGAAGTGCCCTCGTTTTCCGCCCAAGCCCAGAAGGAGTTCTGAACAGTCCTCATGGTAAGCATTTGCTGACTTGGACATGATGCAAGATCCCGTTCACATTATTGACATGATAACAGCGTCCTGGATCTAATTTCTGTTCGCCTTCCATGCATTTTCTCGGCACGAGCTTGAGATAAATCTGTTCGAAGGAGGGAAACTCCCGCGGCCGATGATAGTTGCATCCTCTACTCTTCCCGTCTTCCTACTCTCTCCTCCTCCCTTCAGCCATCCTGCAGACTGCAGCAAGATACCAACGAGGGTTTTCCTCTCATTCTCGTCGATTCCTTTGCCCTCCAGGCTCTGTAGCACACAGGGAAGGGCCGAGTCACGGGGTCGAGGCCATTCTTTCCTTCTATCGGTCATGTGATCAGTAAGAGACAGGGATGAAGATAGCAGCTAGGTCAAGGATTTCGCCGTCCACCCCTTCGCCGATAACCTCATTTTTTTCGGCACCACATAGGAACAAAATATGCAATTGCATCAAAGAAGAACCTGGGAAAATAAATGACGACAGTGGGATATATCCTGAGTGGGCAGGAGGGCTTTTTGGAACCTGTCAACAGCGCAGAGTATGGGAGCGCCCTACGAAAATGCTGAGAGAATTTGCTCATTCGAATCCCGGCCCTGCGTGGTCCCTCGACGGGTGGAAGAGACTGACCTCCCGGCGATCAGTATATTCTCCGGATGTCTATTCAATAGCTCTTGCCGTACTACAAATGGCAATATATTTAAATACTACAAATGACAATAAATTTAAACAGGGTTTGTATGAGGACTGTCGCATGATTTCATTTATTGGCCCTATAACATTGGCACACCGAGGCGTGCGCAATACACGACTGGCACAGATTGTTACAAAGTCAGACGAACACGAATGTGCACAAATGTGACTGTCAAGAAACGGCTGATGGGAATTAACTAGCAGTCGAGAAACACCAAGAGAGACAGGAGTTGAAAGAGCAATTTTGTTTTATCGTCCTTCAAAAATAGGAAGGCATAGTGAGGACAACCTTCGGAACGAGCGCGGGAATTAAGCTAGGACAACCTCCGGAACGAACGCCGAGACCTCCATCGCGTCTAGGACAACCTCCAGTACTAACGTCATAACCTGGGCCGAGTCTTGGGCCGCCTCCGGAACGAAAGCGTGATCTCCTTCTCGCAAGGGGCCACCCTGGACGAACGCCGAGACCTCGTTGGGCTAACTTCGGGGCGAACACCATGACCTCCTCCTCGCCTGGCTCTTCCTCCAGGACGAGCACCGTGATCTCCTTCCCGTGCAGGACCTTCGGGGCAATGTGAGTGCCGAGTGAGCATCTGCATGAACCCGTATCTTTTTACGGGGTAAACATTGCCTCAACTAAACAAAAGGCAACATCACGGCAATCGCAATATCTCGCAAATAATCGCCTTTGGTCAGCTGCTCTCCTCGCCTCTAGTTTTGTTTGAATGGCGAAGCCGCGTCCCGGAACGTTCTAATTCCCAGGTCCGGATACGACCACTCCCGTCTTGTGAGGTAACTTGCAAGAAAGTCAGGTTTGAAACTTGCATGCAGACTGTCACGCATGCTGTCAAACAAGTTTGCAAACATGCACACATGTCAAAATGCAAGTTTGCAAACATGCACGCATGTTCCGCAAATTTGCAGACTTGCGAGCAGGACATTTTTACCAGTCTGCAATTTTTTGTATGTTTGCAAGCTTGCAAATTTGCATTTACATTCATGCAAGTTACCTGTCAAGACGGGAGCAATGCTGGACTATGTACTTCATCCACATTACTGCGCTCATGGCAACATCATATGCATGACACGAGGCTGAAAGGGAAGCAGATCGAAAGCGCGCGGAGTCCGTCATTGGTCGTGTCCGGGCGTGGGAATTAGGCCGATCCAGATTTTCAACACTATCCCTGAACGCATTAGCGTTTAAAATGATCTCTTAGCCACGCATTTGCAATCTCTCTTCATCGGATCCTGAGGCAGAATCATCAGGAGTCTCCCCAGAGCCAGAGCACTTATTTTTCCGAACAGTGATGTGCGTTTTCTCCGGAACGCTCCCCTAAATTGTTTTTTCAAGCATTTCGCCATCCCCCACACCTTGTTATCAGGTGCTTGCAGCGCGATAACCCTGACTGCCCTTGGTTCAATCGTACGTGGCTTACTTGGATGTCTGCCACGATGGAGCGGCCGGGCGATTCCTTGCCCACCTCTTCTCTCTCCCCTCCAAATCCCTTCGAGGGTCACCATATACTACTCGTCATTATGATCATCGGCATGCTTGCCGACATGACAACAGCCTTCACGTTCGTTGGTGAGTAGAGGAGAAGAACCGATGGGGGAGAAATGATCTCATTCCAATGGAACCGCTTTCTTCTTTGGTACTGAAGTGATGAGGAGGCCACGTACGAACTAGACCGATCTAAACAGCGTACTGAATGACTTCCAGTGATTACATTCATTACGCAGCTTACCGCTGGGTAGTTCGCACGTCGCCTCCGCATCACTTTAATACCGGATATTAATAGATCAAGGCCTTAAAGAAGGCGTAGGAGGAAGATTCCGGTCCGTAAAACAGCTGTGGCCAAAATATTCTAAAATGCAGACACAGCTGTTTTACAGAGCGGAATCTTCCTCCTACTCCTTCTTTAATGAAAAAGGTAATAGACTAAACGGCGGTAGATGAGTACCTTCACTTTCTTACGATGGTGCTCGATATTACATAGATGAGGACGCCCACTGCAGGTCCGTATTGGGGCATCCTCCCCTCGGTTATCGTCGTCGCCGGCCACGTCATATTTACCGCCTCTCTCATGAAGAAGAGTCTCCCTCTCCTGTATTCGTTCTTGACCTACGAGGTGCCCTCCCCTCCCCTCCTCTCTTCCTCCTCCTCAGGTTTTCTACACCACGTTCAATTTGGCTGCCTTGGGGTGCACGATCTACCTGTACACACTACGACATAAGTGTTTTGGATGGGGGAAGTACATCGTCTGCTTCGGCCGTGAGTTCCCATGGGGGAAGTCGAGGGTCTCGTCCACTCCAGGCACCTACATCGCTATCATGACGTTATTGTACGTAATCTTCGCCCTACTACATATAGTCGCCTTCGTTCTGCTCGGTCGACTAGCACGGACCTTCTCGAGGAGGTAATCTCCTCCCTCCCTATCCTCCCTTTCTCCTCAATATAGTGTCACTGTGCCTTCACATCTCAGCCATTCCGAGGGCTCTTCCTCATTATGCTCCTCCTCCACTGACACCGTACCCCCTTATACCGTAAACTCCTCCACTGACGTACCTCCTTATACTGTATCCTCCTCTACTTACGTACCCCTTAAGGTATAAATACCGCCGACTGGTTCGAGAATTAGCTCTGGAATGTTGTTGTGACCATCCATTGGTTAGCATGACAACAACATCTAAAATGTGCACCCTGTCAGATCTTTAGACATGACTACAGCTTCCGGAAGCAAATTCCCGTTCGCTTTCTATTCATTTTATGGACACGAGCCTGAGATAAATCTGTTCCGAATATGGGGTCTCTGACAGCCGATGATGCATACATAGTTGCCATCCTCTACTCTTCCTCTTCTCCTACTTCCTCATCATCATTCAAGTACTGACACCAGCATGCAACGGTGAAGGGCCTCCCCCTCATCCTGGTTGTGTGTTATCACTGCCTTCCGCCGGTCCAATATGGACCCCGCCCATAGGGCAAGGATTCAGCTGCAGAGCACGGGGCGGAGGCCACTCTTTCCTTCTATCTGACTTGTCGAGTAAGAGGAGCAGTGCAGGTCAAGGATTTCGCCAGCAACCCTTCGCCTACAACTCCAGTAAATTCGACAGCACCAACTGCTGAGGATACCGTTCCGTCTCACCTCCCTAATTGAGTTCCGAAAAACGTAAAATAATAATAGCCCTAATTAAACCTGGGAGAAATAAAAACGTGGGAGAAGTAAGGACATGCCGGCTATTTGCTATCCATTATCGGCCCAGAACCACAAATTTTTAGGAGCAAATGGAAAAGATAATTTACACCAGCTTGGTATGTGAACTGTCGGATGACTATCGGCACTATGAAAGTGGCACATGAAGCGTGCGCTATGTTCGAATGACACAGATTGTTACATAACCTGGCGTTTCCCACCGCCTTTGGCGGCGGGGAACGCCTGGCAGTTTGATTTTTTCTCATAAGAGTAAGCCTAACGTGACCCATACACACACTCACAGACAAACACGCCTTTTATATAGGAGTAGATAATACGGACACACATGTTCAGAAATGTTTCTCCTTGGCGAATGACGTGGCCTCATCACGTCTGAAACCACCTCTGAGACGAATGCCCTCACCTCCAGCGCCTTCGGGACCTCCTCCATGATGAACGCCGTGACCTCCAACCCGTCTGGGACCACCTCCTAGGCGAACGACGTGACCTCCATCCCGTCTGTGAGCACCTCCGAGACGAAGGCCGTGACCTCCATCCTATCGTGGACCTCCTCCGTGATGAATTCCGTGACCTCCAACCCGTCAGGGATCACCTCCGGAACAAACGCCGTGCCCTCCATGCCATCAGTCTTCTGTTCATTGTTCATGCGTGCGTTTCCTCCATTTCCTACAAACAATTTGTCCCACCTGTCTCCATGGAGCATTTTACAAAACAACTAGAGCCTCGGTCGTTGTTGTTTTTGCCACGTTTCGAAACCACTTCCGCTCTGAGTATTTTATTCTTCTAGCTAGGAAAACATGTTATGCTTTGTGCAATGGCTGTAGTCGACATCTTCTAGTGCACATGTTTAGGCTTGTGTCCAGGTTGGAGTCTCAACACGAGTGTTAACAAGTAATGTCAAGTTTATTTAGTAACATGAACTTTGGTAATATCTGTGGAATGTTTTGTCACATCTGCATGCACTGGAACTCGCAGCAAACAGATAGTGGAATGAACAAAAGGGATTTAATGATGAGAAGATCAGAGACACTTGTGCATCTGTGCGGTTCACACCTGCAATGGCATGGTGAAACTGTCTGTAATGTTCCAGTTCATTCAAATCAACATGCCGTAATCTGGTTGCTATTTGTAAATGGCTTTTGGTGTGCTCTATTGTCTACGCTTGTCGCATTGTGCGTGGGTGCGAGAGGCATGCGCCTTTGACCGCGAGATTCCTTCCTTTTGAAAGCAAAGTCTTGTCCTCGCGGGCAAAAGACTTCATTCCCACAGACCACTTTCTAGCCAATAGATGTTGCTTCTCTTCTACACGTTACTAATCAGCTCATTGTTAGCCAATGCCACAGATGTTAAACCTATAGGTGAGTACGACCCGCTGTCCTGGGGACAGGGATGAACTTGTTGGTACCATGCCAGTCTTAATGGTAATGCATTTATCCATATGTATTTACGTACGGAAAAAAGCAAAAGTTCCTCCGGGTCCTTTTTCAACAATGGGCAGTGCCCTGTGCGAACGGCTGCAAGTGGCGTTGCGTAAAAGGCACATGTGCGGGCGTCAAGAACTGCCAGTGTAATATCGTCATGATCACCAACGACGCCAACACCTGCGAAATCGCCTGCACCAAGGGCAAGCTTATAGTGAGGAGTGCAATTTCATTGATGCCAACAGATTGTGGCCAAGAAGGACCGCGGCATTCCACAGCCACTTAAACTTTTAAAAAATCAGTAAACAACATTTATAACAGTGCACAATATCGAGCACAAAACGAAATAGGGTACAAGGGGGCATTTCAGTCACAATTTCCCCTGTTCTTTTTGCACACGGAATCTTGCCCCTGCTCATTTTTTAAAAGCAGTGGAATCCCTCGAGGGCTGTTCGCAATTAGAAAGCTACATATTTTGTGGGACCTTGGAGTATAGTCCATTTTCAGCTTTGGAACCAAAACACCTGGAGCAATATCGAACACAATAATATCATGGTGTGCTCATCTTCTAAGAAGATTTTCTGCTCGCATAGCCACGGCTACAACGACGGCACCGTCTCCTACACCAATGCTGCATGCGATGGCAGTCAGTTGGCATTTGACAAGTACTTTCACAAAACTTGACCAAGTTCCACGCTTGGGAAACGCAGCTTGTACTCTGTTATATTACACTTTTTCGCAGTCGATAAATGAACAAAGGCATGGAATTTTAAAAAAATCGGGATCACAAAAATCGTCCAGTTATCACTATGCGAAACACCTTGAAGTGCAATAAAATATGTTTTGTGTTGGTCGGACAACAAGCTTTTTCTTTGCTCAAACTCAAGTCACAATTATAGCCGACTCACCTTTCCCGATCTTCCGCCCGAGCGTTTCTCCCTCCTGCCCGGAACACAGAGCGAGCGGCCCGTGTGGATATGCATCGGGGACGATGATGTCCGATGGAACCACGTACGGAGGGGAAACTAATAGTTGGAGATATATCGCTCAGGACCCGCTCATGCAAAGAAGCGACATCTCCCTCAACAACAACATCGACAATCACATCCGCTACGAGCTCGTCAACGACGACCACCACGACAACTTCAATGTCTACGTCAGTGTACCCAATATTGTGAAAATTATGTGTTCGAATATGTAAGACAACGAGGTCGCCTCTGTAATAGGGGAGTGAATGTGATGCTCGATTAATCGTCTGCCTTTAGGTCAATCTCGATTCCTATTCGATTGACTGGGTAGGTGACGTCGGAATACCGCGACGTGTCATTTGTCTCGATTAATCGACGTCTCGAATAGCATCACATTCACTCCCCTACTCTGTAACTGCATGAGCCCTTCCAGTGTTTCAGGCATTTGAATTTCGTGAAGAGATTTATCTTTACAGTACCCCGACGACAACCCCCGATATGACAACGACGACAACTCCATCAACGACGACAACTCTTTCAACGACGACAACTCCCGAGCCGACAACGACGACAACCCCCGATCCGACAACGACGACAACTTCCTCTACGTCATCGACTACTGCTCCCACTACGACGTTAGCAATTGCGACCTCTCCACAGGGACGATGCCAACTCGTCATCGTCAACGGAATTATGCACCTAAACAAGTATACGATTTTTATATTTCCAGCCAGAAATATATGTTTGAACTTGAGATAAGTTCCGATATTGCGCCGCACCTTCATGTCCCCATCGAAAATACAGAGATTGTAGGTGCGTGATAACGGACAAGAACGCTCAGTGCGACGACGACGGGACGGATCCGATGTGCACTTGCTCGGATGGGTACACGGACAATTTCTGCGGTGTTGGTCAGTGTTTTTCGAATGCTTCTCAAAGAGTCTCCAGCCCTACAAACCCTCTCGTCCCTCCAAGGCATCGTCGGGAACGGTTCGGACCCTGGGGATGTTCTCGATGTAATTACACCTTTCATTCGGCCTTCTTGAATCATCAATGGGAGAAGAGTGATATTGTTCCAGGTGATAACGGAGTCAAAAAAGGGCGCCGCATTATTTAACGCCAATCTTCCTTCGATGCTGAGCTTTTTAACAGACGCTCAGCGTTCAGATATGAGCTATGCACTGAGGTGATTACGTTTCTCTGTCAGACTGCTCCGAACCTTTATTTGTCATTATGGTGAATGTGTGCTTGTTGCGCCCTCTCTTCAGTTTTTTGACGAGGAGAGGTAGGAAAGCTGGATGAAATGATATTCAAAATGATTTTTTCCGTTACAGGGATATGATCTTGGATGCTACGTTCGAAGGCAAGCACCTGGACATCCAGTATGGCGCGGCACCTATTAATTTCTCCAAATTGTTCATGCAGGAGGGCCTTTGTGGGCTTTAACGATCCTTCGCTCGGCAACTGCTTCACCTTCAACAGCCTCAATTCAACGAAGAAGTACCGGCAGAGGACGATTGGATCGCGTGGCGGTATACTTGATAAATTAAAGCACAAAACTAATATTGTGCAGGCCTTCGCGTGCTGGTGGATGCCCAACCCGAAGAATACGTTCCATGGGTGGATACAATTGGTAAGAATTCCTCAAAAACGAGCCCTTCTCTCAGGCGTCAATGTCTATGTTCTTCCAATCGGCATGAGCATCTACATCGGGAGCATCAAGTTCACCTCGCGACCGGGCGGCGAGGATGAAATGGTTTTGAAAAAAGTAAGCCAGTAGTAAATCTAACGTAATTAAGAATGCGATAATTATCACTGATTTCACGGACGCATGCGCAGTTCCACCACCATCATATTTCTGATATCACAATCAGATGAAATTTATGAAATCATTCCTTCAGAGTTCCTTCACTCGTCACGGAAATTGTGCCGAATCGGCCAGTGGCGCGCAGTCGTTCTACTTCGACGGAGAGTACACAGTCGATGTAAGACTGCCTCATCCCTCACAATACAAACACCACTTCTCAGGGTTGTTACCGTTCCTGCTACCAAGACTCTGCTTACACGTCCTGTGGATGCATGGACCCCAGCTACACCCGTAAAGCAGGAGTCAAAACCTGCAAGCTAGACCAGTGTTAGTTGGCCTGCAGCAGTACCCAAAACAAGAAATTATTCACCCGGCAGCTTCTCTTTCCTTCGGATCTCGGTAAGAGGTTGTGTACACGGTAAAGTGCAAAGGCTTGCACAGCCGTCGATACAAACAAAACTTGCCTAATTTTCAGCAGTGTAGCTTTGCTTCAGCCCGAAGCATTTTGAGCACTTGAAAGCGGACAATTCAGCATGCCAATTTGTTTCTGTTTTCTCAATAATAGGACTGCTTGAACGCAACCAATATTAGCTGTAAAGTCATCAATCTCGGAAGCTGATGTTCTATTATTAATTCAGTGGCATGCTTGAGTGCAATGACGAAACAACGAGGCGACCCCTACTACTGGCCAGAATGCAAATGTCCTCCGTCATGCCAGGAGACCACGTATTCCATGCGCGTTTCCAGAGTCGCTTTCAACACGGAAGTAAGGAGTAGTAACTCTAAGTTTAGCCATTATCGGGGCCTAAATCATTGCCAAATAATCGTTCCGGAATATTACCTGCATTTAGCGCGGACGCGACTGCGAATCTGGGGCGATCTGATGTCTCTCGAATCCGCTGCGGGTTGGCAAGGAGAGGGGAGAGAGGCGCTTTGCCTCTCAATTCGAGGCAAAAGCGCCTCACTCTCCTCTCCTCGCCAACCCGGCGCGTTTGTGTCGCAGCGGTTTCGAGGGTCATCGAACCTCCCCAGATTCGCAATCGAGTCCGTGCTAAATGCAGGCAATATTCCGGAACGATCATTTGGCAATGTTGTTGGCCCCGATAACAGTCAATTCAGAGAATGTGCTACGATGGCGGCAATGAGACGATTAATCCAAATTGTGAAGCGCGCACGGTGAGGGATTCCTATCTGTTATGAGGGCATCCATTTCAGAGCAGTATCCACGTCGTATTCGACACGCTCGAAGCGCAGGTTAAAGTGGAGGAGTCTAAATCCTCGGTAGGCCTTTCCTTCATCATGTACTAGGCAGCCAGTAATCATTTAGACCAGTCGTCTCTTCGGTTCTATTGGAAGCATGGCGTCACTTTTCTTCGGAGCCTCCATAGTCTTCTGCTGCGATTGCATCGTTCTTATTTTCACCATTTCG
>JACMIG010001219.1:0-22004 GCA_014805385.1 Levipalatum texanum
CCCCCCGCCCCCCCCGCCCCCCCCCCCCCCCCCCCCCCCCCCCCCCCCCCCCCCCCCCGGCCCCGGCCGGGGAGAGGAGGAGGCCCCGCTATCTCGCGAAATATCCTCCTTCGGTCCATCATGGGACCCATGAGGGATGAAGGGGAAAGGAACAGGGCCGACCCTCAATACGTTTCTAAATACGATTTTTATGAGGAAAAAGCTGGAAGTCAGGGCATTACATAAATTACGCCCTATAAAAGTGCACAATAAATGAAAGCGAGTATTGTCATGTTATTCCTTCTCTCATCCCCCGCTCGTTGCCGGATACTTTCTCGCGCCGGTTGTTGTAATCGCTGAGAGAAGCGCAGTGAGCGCGCACAAAGATTGCACCCTTGGGACAGGACCCGAGGATCTGGAAGGGGAGGAGGAGGAGGAGGAGGAGGAGAGGAGAGGGGAAGGGAGAGGAGAGGGAGATGGAGGAGAGGACTGGGCGCTCCGCCCTGGTTTCCGCTTATTTTCCACTTTTCGGGAGCGGGAAGGGAAGGAGAGGAGGCCGAGGGGCAAAGAATCATTCAAAAGCTCTTTTCCTGTGTCGCATCTTGTTGGGGGGTGATACGGTGTTTTCCCTGGGGAATACAAGGGGTGTCCGTCCGGAGCGAAGACGAGGAGGAGGAGGAGGGAGAAAGAAGAGAGGAGGAGGGGAAGAAGCAGGATAGTAGGGAGACAAGCAGCGTCAAATGAACATATTTAGAAAGATAAATTTTTAAAGACAAACCACATGTAGTATTCAGGGCGGTTTGGCTCATTTTTCTATCAATAACTCAACAACTTGTACATGGAGACAAGGGGGGACAAATATTTTGAACATTTCAGATATCTACGTCAACGAGTACTGGACGGATCCGGGGCTGGTTTATTACGAGATGAATCCATGTCAGGTACGTCGTTATTAGTGTGGCGAAATTAATTCCTGCGTCTCTCCATTTGTGCAGTCTCTCATCGGTCAGACAAATGAAGAGACGCAGGAATTAATTTCGCCACACTAGTCGTTATTGTGCAGCGCCAGAGAACCTCTAAATCGCGTTCCGCGAGCCACAATTTCCGCTTCTCATATCTCGGGTGCCAATAAGGAATCTGGGCTGATTTCTTCCACACTTCGGCTGGAATCCATGGTCAAGTAGTGTGCCAAATTTCAGCTACAGATTCATTTTCTCCTCGAAGATTCAAAGAGATCTGTCTGCTAAACAGCACAAGTCTTTTACAAGTTCTCTGGCGCTGCACAATATTTCGAGAAGGACTGGCAGGAACTACTTGGCACCATCTAAATGGGGGGATGCATTAGACAATACATCGTTATTAGATTGGTGTGATAAGAAGTTCGTGCCAGTCCTTCTTTAAATGCATCTAACAATCGCCATTAGCGATAAACGCTGTAATCATGGACGAAACTCTCATGTGGGTGGTTCGAACATCGTTTCTGCATTACTGCCTCGTCAAAAACACCACTGAACCCCGGAGGCACTCTAAAGGGTTCTCCTGAGACCCATTTCCCATTTCCGGGCCCTCAAGAAAATGAGAGTCTGTGCTGTTGACAGAATTGAAGCACTATTGTCTCTCGGCAAAACTGACCATCGCAAAAAAGGCTAGTGGTGGTTAGCGATGCGATCCCTACTATCTACAATTTTACCCTAATTCACATCAGATTTCAAATTGGGAAAACCAGAACTGGAAATTGGGAACAACAAAGTCGTTTCATTGTCTTGCATACTTATCGTATTTCAGCTCAACCTAACCTTCGATTCCACGATGCTGGAAAATATCTGGACGCCTAATACGTGTTTTATTAACTCGAAGAAGGCCACGATCCACAAGAGCCCCTTCACTAATATATTCCTTATGATCTTCCCGAATGGTTAGAATTTTGATCTTTGATCTTTTGATCTTTAATTCCAGGCTCGATTTGGTCCAATTGGCGTATAAAATCGACTGGTCCTTGCTCCTTAGATCTTAGCAAGTTTCCCATGGATTCTGTCGACTGTTCGCTGACGCTGGAGAGCTTCAATTATAATGAGAATGAGGTGAGTCACGGGAATAGATTGCGCCAGGTTACACCATAGCTGTGTCAGGTCCGAATGATCTGGAACGAAGTGCCCATCATCCAGTTCAAGCCCATCGAATTGCCCGACTTTTCCATGGTCAATTACTCGATCAGCTCGAACAAAACGGTGAGTGGAAATCAATGAAGATCAAAGATCGGAAGCCATTCCAGCTCTATGCTGCTGGATACTGGGACGAGTTGACGGTATCGTTTTACTTCCAGCGCCGCTACGGATGGTATTTGCTGCAAGGTTTGATTGTTGATCTTTGATCTTTAATGTTTTTTATAGTTGATTCTTGATCTTTGATCTCTGACATTCCAGGCTTTATCCCGACCTACATGACCACATTCATCTCGTGGATTCCTTTCTACCTCGGCCCCAAGGCCATCCCGGCCCGGACCATGATCGGTAATTTAATTATTTAAATTAATGCAAACTAATATTTAAAAATTTTAGTTTGCCTTATTTTTTACTTATTTTTCAGGAGTGAATGCTCTGCTCGCGATGACGTTCCAATTCGGAAATATCATGCGCAATCTTCCGCGCGTTTCCTATGTGAAGGCCATTGATGTTTGGATGCTCGGGTAAACTTGCCAAGACAATTCTTGGCAACAAGCCAAAAATATTTGTTTCAGGGGAATCAGCTTCGTGTTCGCGTCGCTGGTCGAGCTGGCCATCATAGGCTACACGAATAAAGACGATGGACGGCCAAAGATGCTCAATAATAACTCCTGCCGGAAATGGAAACTTACCAAGAAGGTATATTGTCGAAGTTTTATTGTTGGGAACCGCGTGCGTTCTCTTTCCTCGCCCGGAAAATACGAACATAAGATTGTGCGCTCTTCATCTACTTCTTCATGATGAGGAAGTTCAAGAGTGTACACAGGCTGTCTTTTGCATTAGGTCTGAACTAACGATTCAGGAAGGTCTTAGATCAAAGATCAACTTTCCAGCTCTCCATCAACAGCAACTGCAATTTTGCTCCTCCCGATCCGCCGCCAAATATGATGGCTATTTGTGAACGAGTAGACCTCTGCGCCCGATTCATGTTCCCGCGTAAGAATGATATTCAAAAATTGGCATCATGCCAAGGGAATTTCAGTCGTCTACTCGTGCTACAACGCCATCTACTGGGGCGTATATATGCGGGAAGCACTCAATCGGGCTTCGATGTGATGATACTTGGCTCCATGCCAAGAATTCCTTGGCACATTGCCAATATTCTTTGACCCTTATATTCTTAGCTCTCCGATTTTCTTCCAATTAGGGTTCGGCACTAACCTCTTCTTTATCCTCCACAGATCTCGCTAAATGTCATATCGGATGGTTGTCGATAAAATATACTAACAATTGTGCATCATATTCCCAAGGTCCACAAAATGGAGTTCGCAAGGCGACCGCTGGGAAGAGGCCGTGCGTCTGCCGGTCGTAGATCACTCCAGTTTCTGCGCGGATGAGGACATCCTGTTGTGGACGCTACCTGCTGCCCTCCTCCATCGCCTTTTTTATGGCTTCGATGTAGCACGCAAGATCGCTTTCGATCACATATCACTCCTCTCTACTGCTTTTGCTGCATACCGAGTGATTTGCCTACTTCCTGCTTCCCCGGGCAATTGGCGGAATATGTAGGAAAACATCACATCAATCAATGATCATGATCATGGTATGAGCGCTGATTCAATGGTTTACGCCTTTATGCACGGCCAGTGTTAACCGATCATACAACATTGAAGATGGCATGGAATCCCATGACGTTGATGCCGCCGTTCGGCTTCCAGGACAGGCGCATGTTGCGCGTTTTCGTAGTGTACGGAAGGAGGAGAGGAGGAGGGGAAGAAGCAGGATAGTAGGGGGATAAGCAGCGTCGAAAGGGCCTGTGATTGAAAAACGATAAATTGATTAGAAATACAAACCACCTGTAGTTTTCAGGGCTCGTTAGCTCATTTTTTCAGTCAATAACTGAACAACTTGGGCATCGAGACAAGGTGCAAATATAACATTTCAGATATCTACGTCAACGAGTACTGGACGGATCCGGGGCTGGTTTATTACGAGATGAATCCATGTCAGGTAAGTAAACAAGGTCTGGCTGATACTTTCTGGCACCATGCCAATCGATATGAGTCCATACACGAAGGAAACAAGCACTGGATTTCCGTTTGTACGGAATCGTAAGGGCTAATGACCAGCAATTATCATGTCGAGATGTTTCTGCCAGTCCTACTTACAGTTAGGGTAAATGCAGTCCTGAAGAGCTAAGCATTCTGGTGGGGGGTCGATCATCGTTTCTGTACTCGTCAAAAACACCACTGAACCCCGGAGGCACTCTGAATGATTCTCCTGAGACCCATTTCCCATTTCCGGGCCCTCAAGAAAATGAGAGCCTGTGCTGTTGACAGAATTGAAGCACTATTGTCTCTCGCCCAAAACTAACCAATCAGGCAATTATCGGCGGTCTAAAAGCGTCTAATATTCCGTTCCGTACGCGACTGTTCTCTCTCCATAGAAAAGGGGGTTTATCTAACCGTCTGGCAGGTTAGGGACAATGGAGAGAGTTTCGCGTCTGGTGCGAAATTTAGAGTTCGGATCGCCGATAATAGTGGTGGTTAGCGAGCGACCTCCTATCTACAATTTTGCCTAATTCACATCAGATGTCAAATTCGGAAAACCGGAACTGGAAATTGGGAACAACAAAAACATTCCATTGTCTCGCATACTTCTCATCGTATTTCAGCTCAATCTAACCTTCGACTCCACGATGCTGGAAAATATCTGGACGCCTAATACGTGTTTTATCAACTCCAAGAAGGCCACGATCCACAAGAGCCCTTTCACCAATATTTTCCTCATGATCTTCCCGAATGGTTCTAACAATAAGATTGATCTTTGATCTTTTGATCTTCAATCACGTATCGAGGGTGGAACTGAAGAGGGCACTCATTAGTAAGGGGGGAAGGGAGCGCGGGGCGTAGATCACACCCCGCGGGACATACGACTCCTGGCGAGAAGGAAGAGAGTGCTGCCGCAGGAGAGACGCAGGTTGAGCCGCCGAGAAGCACGTTGTCCTTGTCGCTAATTCACAGATGCACCGGTGTAGATATTGTGCAGCACCACAAACTTTCCCGTTCCGCTAGCCTAAATTCCGCATCCCATTTCTCAGAGCTAATAAGGAATCTTTGGCTGATTTTTTGCATACTTCGGTTGGAATCCAGGATCAACTAGCATGCCAAATTTCAGCCATAGATACCTTTTCTCCTCAAAGATACAAACAGAACTGTCCGCTAACCAGCACAAGTCTTTTAGAAGTTCTATGGTGCTGCACAATAGATAGTGTTACGATAGGTGCAGATGTGAAATAGCAACGAATAGTTGCTATAGTTTCTCCGGAACGGAATGTAATGAGAGATGAAGCTGAAAGTTTACTTGCAACTTAGGCATTGTTTCGAACAGAACATGCTTGTTATGACTGAATATTCCTTGATTGAGATATTTACGTGCAAAAGAATGTTGAAGATTAACGAATCCCTGCTACCTAGCCGCCGACGGACGCGTCAGATGTTCTAACGATCACTTCAGGCTATTTCCAATTGGTATCATCTCGAGTTTAAAAAGGACTTGTAGGAACTTTGTTCCATGTGATGACACGAATGGAATTTTAGCAACTATTACGGATATAATTGTTTATGGCCGAGAACTATCTCATAGGTTTAAAAAATATCATCTTGCAGGAACGCGATGCTCCAACGGACATCTTCACTGGCTCGATGGCACACGCGTAGCATTTCCGGACTATTCGTTTACAAGTAAGCAGTTTTAAAACGGAAAAAAACTCTTAAACGTAGTTTAAAATACAATACTTTTGCAAAATGTCGCGATATAAAGGAAAATGCTTCACAACTAATTACGTGCCGTGAAAGAAATATGAATGAAAAGATAGATTTAAAATGATGTCTAAAGACATTTTTGAGCATTTGCAAGAAAAAATTTTCCCCACTTTTTTGAGGTAAGGGGGGCCTCATGAAGATTTTTAAATCCATGAACCGGGTATCATGGTCCTAAAATTGACTTTTTCGGTTAACGGAAATTATGAGCTGTGTGACTTTTCGTTGTTTTTACTCACTCCACACTCATTATTTCGTAACCTGAAGATGTTTCCAGTTACCTTCAAAAAGTCAATTTTAGGACCATGATACCCGGTTCATGGATTTAAAAATCTTCATGAGGTCCCCCCTTACCTCAAAAAAAGTGGGAAAAATTTTTTCTTGCAAATGCTCAAAAAATGTCTTTAGACATCATTTTATACTGATGGGGACACTTTTTTCGTCCATTCCGCTCAAGTTCACATACCGAGTTTGGACCATGATACCCCCATCATGGGTCCAATCCATCGGTCCTCAACGCTATGACCCCATACTTTTAGTATTGGAATATGTTGGGGAGGTCAAAAACTTTTTTCCCCACATTTGACCCCATACCATTGTCGCATTCCTGGTCAACTAGAACTGAAAAAAGATGGAAAATTCATGTTTTGCGTGTTTTAACCACCTTGCAGCAAGTGTACCCCCCAAAAATCATGATAAATTTTTTCAGCTCTACCTCAGGTTTCACCTGGAAAATAATCCCAGAACCCTTTTTCCATATATTCGAGAAAAAATTGAACGAATATTTTGCACTTATTGTCTGAAAAGTCTGCTACCATAAACCCCTATGGTATATTTTGGGGCAATTTTTGGAGAACTCGTCGTCAGCTATCTACTGGTCCTAAAAACTCCCAAATTGGTAAAAGGGTTGTTCTGTTATGGGCAAAAATAGATTCCGACTTCATTTTTTAGCGAAAAGTACAGTGTCTTCGAGCAAGCACAGCTACGACACCCGTGGTCGAAATCGACCACTCTAAATTTTTTTCATCTTTCCTACACCTGACGTACCTCTAACCAGAATATGAGCCCCTGCGGAGAAGAAAAGTGGCGCTGTGCTCACACTGGTCGATCCTCACGCGGACGGACTCATATACATCTATTTAAGTATACTCGTCGACAAACACTAGACAACTCCCTCCTTGATGACGCAGGTACTATCGATTTATAGTTCTTTTGAAACGGATTTCTTGGTTTCATGCAAATGTGCTGCTTCATTTTATTAGGACACGTCATCGCTCGACTTCTCGGAGGTTCGGGACACCAGAGCAACTTATTCCGCCAAAGCAGACATGTAAAAATGCGTCTTTTTTAATTTCATGGTCGCACTGAACAGAAAACATGAACTGTTCGAGGTCGAGGAAATTTTTCAGTTACACTTCTTCCTTTGCTATTATATAAAAACAGAATATGTTATTGTCGACGGAATTTACCATACCGTATGGTCCATGCGCAATGAACGCTGGTCGCCCTCCTCACTAAACGCAGTGATAATGCTGAAAATCGCACTCTGGAAGGTAGCACGACCTTTGCAACGCGCGATTCGAGAATTACCTCTCGCATGCTCAAGCAGGCGCCGTATTATTTTATTTATTTCGCATGCCATTGACCGATTAACCATATTCAAGAAAGACCGCTCACTAATCTAGCTGGCGTCATTTTATCCTATTTTATTGCATGCTCGAGTGCGATTACACTATTTTTACTGCATTTAGTGATGAGGGCGACCAGCTTTCATTCCGTATGGTTAATTCCGTCGACAATATATGGTACATTCATTGTCAGTTCAATCGTGGCGTGTGGGCCCAACAAGAGAACATGGCGCGAAATTTCCTTACTCGAAATCGATATGGAAGCGTACGGATCGAGGTTTGCGCAATTGCGTGCTTTCTATATTGAAAGGCACAGAATTTTTGTTGCACAACACATGTCTTAATCGACCATGTTCCTAGATCATCTTCCGCTACACGTTTGACCCGATTCGTCCGGACCATTTCGAGTGAAAGAAAGAATACTTACAAATTAAACCCCACTCTTGCAGCTACATCTACCGCTTCTACGGCAACTACGGCAGTCTATACCATTTTCTGTCGAGCAACATAATCAATCCTCGACTGACGGTAATGATTACATTGTAATGGTGTACACAAGTATTTTTTATTGTAAAGAACCCACGTGGTGCAAATATTCCTACTGAATCTGTGTTTCGCGAATGCTCTTATAGTAAAAATTTTTGTATGTGGAACGCAGGTTGACTAATTTTGCTTCTGCGGCTGGCATCTGGTTGATCAAAAAACAGGAAGGTGGTACCATTCTTGAAGAGCATTTCAGGCCGCAAACAGATCCCTCACGGAAGAACGACCAATCCGCCATGATGAGCTGTTCTAAGACCATTTATCATTTTATCCACTGATAAAAGACGCGGTTATTGTCAGAACCTGATGAAGATTTAAAACCGCACAAACATTAGCATTAGAAGTTGGGGGAAATTCTTTAAGCCGCAGAGACGATTGCTCACCGTCAGATTGTCGATGCATGTCTACTTCTCGCTAGGCAGACAAAAGTTCGTAGCAGGGATGATTTTATTCATCTTGAAAGACATCGCAACATTTCTAGAGATCCGGGTCCGTGTGGTTATTGTGTTCGTCCATGTCGTTTCCTCATCACTTTTCAGACTGCACTCGGTCCAGTTGGTGCTGCAAATATGCAAAGCTTTTTCGGAAACAATCCCTGACGAATCGAACTCACTCGGTCCCCAGGTCACGCCAGCGCCGAGTCGCGATGGTTTCTTCCTAAAAATGTATGGGTATTACCTTCAATAATAACCGAAAATTAATCACTTGTAAAATCCAACAGATGCAACAAGTTTCCGAATAAGTATTGTCATTTGGCATACTTGATCAAAATCATACCTGCAGCATCCCTCGAAACACTCCGCCTCCGCGTCATCCGTCTCACAGTGCGCGTGCGAGTGGCACTCCTTCTACAGTTAATAATGGTCGATCTACTGCCATTTGGAGCCTTGAGGTCTTACACGCAGTGTATCTCCATCAAATTTCGTCCTAACTTGCTTATCTCAGAGGGTGGAATGACTAGAGCTCATCGGAACACGGAATTCAAAACTCTCACCGTGCAGTTATTGGCGCCTTTCTGCGGGTCGTCGACGCAGCATCCGTTTACACTGCACATCTGGGAAAGATCAAAGATCAAATATCAAAATTATCTCTCCACCTGATCAGCCCCTCCGATCTTCCGACAGAAGTCACTCGTTTGACACTCTGTGCACCCGAGGACGCGATCGCATGCTGAAAAATGTTTCACATGAAAACTACGGTAACTATGGGCAAACAATATGAACTCACGACTAGACTGCGTGACGGTGCCGGTGCCGAAAGGATTGGGGCAATCGTAGTGGAAGTTCTTGATGGAGGAAGTGATGCCTCATTGTTCACGTTATCGCCACTGCGCAAAGCTAAAGAGAGCTGCGATTGGCCAGAATAGGGCTGTCGGACTGCGGCACAAACGCACCGGGTTGGCAAGGATAGGCGTGTGCAAGATAGGTGCGAGACTCTTTTGCTTGGCTCCTCTCTGCAGGTGAGTGTTGTTGGCAGAGTTTCGATATGTATGACTTCGTGATTTCCTATTCTATCCAGTCCATTTTTCTTGATCCGAGAGGAACGAGATCGAAATAGTCAAGAGCAGGCGGGGGAAAGGCGAGAAAGAGTGGCCGGACTGAACCCTATCCTCGCATAGTTTCCGCTTATCCGCCATCCATGCTGCTCGCCCTTCCGCTTTCGCTACTCACATTGGCACGTGCTGCATCGGATGAAGCATCGAGCGAAGAAGGTTGTTAATATCCACTGCATATGTTCGGAGGGACAAATCTTGCGAATTCTCGGGGTAATCAAGAACAAGAGTCGCTCTGTTATATTTCCTTGGATCCTTAGGGCATTATTTACAGTAGGAATTGAGCTAGATAATAAAAGGGGTCGAAAGTCTACATTGAATACTCACAGTTCAGTTGCACACTCGGAAGAGAATAGTTCTGATCGCCCTGGGCTCCTCGAGAAGATGCTTTACAAGCGCCTCGTTGAGCCTCCTCCTCCAGTCGGCAAGAAACCAGCACCCTTGATCTATCGTATACCAGGTTCATACCTCTCTTCTTCCTTTAGACGCAGTATTACCGTATTAAAGGTCCGCAAGAACCCCTTCCTGGGCGCACCTACCACGGTGACTACTGGCCCGTGTACCCTTTCGTCAACCAATTCTCCGGAGGACTCGACTTGGACCCATCATCTTCTAGGGTAAGCTTGAGAAAAATAAAGGCAAAACGAAAGGTCCCGGGGAGATTTGAACTCCCGTCGCAGGATTCAGAGTCCTGAGTGCTAACCGCTACACCACGGGACCGCACGTTCTCCGGTGCGCAGGAGGGATAGAGAAGAGGAGAGGGAAGGAGGTGATTAGCGCTTTACAGCACTGGGGAGGGGATCTCAATGTGGCTGTGCCCTCATGGGGAATTCTCGATCTCTACGGAAGGAGTTTCCTGCGTATTTTCGATACAACCACCAAAGTACTGTAGATTTGGGCAGGTTGTAAAAATAAAATAATGCACCTTACAGTTTGGTTACGTCAACCACCCCGTAAACATGATGGATCTGGAACGAAAGGATCTGGTGGAGCTGATATCGGACAGGAGTCTCGCATGGAATCGACGTTCGTTTTATCTTGAAAAAACCGATGAGGAAGATTGTCTGGTTATCTACTGGAAATGGCCGTAGAACAGTCTGCAGCATTTGCCTCGTATTGTCAAACGGATGACCTGCCTATCAACCGAACCAGTTTTCTGGATGACAATTGTTTCATAGTTTTTACTTGACCGCTACATTCCAGAGGCTCATCCTACCCTGCCCATCGCAAAGCTCCCAAAAACCTACGTTCCGATGTCGTGTAAACCGCCGCTCTGCAATCCGTACCACATGAACTTTGGACTTGGGGTTTTTAGTTTGTACTTTGATATTTCTAGTATTAACTCTCAGATCGAGCATGACGTCGGCGGCTTCGAGGACGGCTACGAGGGCGACGTCGACACGATCATTCCCGTCTCCAAGGGAACCGGCTACCGCTTCCCGTTCTCCGGCAACATTCATTACGGTAGGATTGGGCACCAAAGCCTATAACAATCGTAACTTCCAGATCACGACAACATCACCGTGACTTACGGTCACAATCTGTCGCCGATCGACCCGTACAGCTCAATATTTGATTATCAGGTTTGAAGTTTGATCGTTAGTGTTCAATCCATTAGCTTTGATGTTTGATCTGCACAGAAACACCGCGAACCCGCCCTTGCAATTCCACGGGACTCTACTACTGGAACAAGAAGGACCAAGAGGAGTCTGATCAGTCATCCGGTGAAAAGCGAATCTGCCCCCTTGACTCAGAACACAGGAACAGGTTCATGCGGCTCCATGGAAACATCAATTTGATGGCCCAGCTTACGCTTCGTGGGAAGAGGAGGAATTGGACCTGTATTACCAAGCTTTCGTCCAGCAACAGGAACTTTCACGAATGTATCGAGACCAAAAATATTTCCCGAACTATCGTCAGCCAATGTGGAATTTTTGATCATGAATATATCTACTACCTTTTGATGAGATAAACGGGCACTACGATCGTTTCTGCGTTTATCACCGGTGAGAAGGGCGTGGTCTCCACTGTAATTTCAGGAACGCTTCTTGCTTTGTGACTTCAACAAGTACCAACCATAAAAAGTTTTCGCTATTTGCAATGCTCCTCTTGTCATTCTGAATGTGTTCTGTGTGTGCATTTGACGACGTCAGATTCTCCATTCGACAAGCCATCCCAAGGAAGTCAGAGAATAGGCACAGATCATGTCATGATGGAGACGTAACCAATAGCGCTGACGATGTCGCAGGTTCTTTCAGTTACTGCATTTATTAGCTACATGTCGGTTCTCATTACTGAGACGGCACGAAGGGCCTACATAAATTGATAAATATCTCAAACAGAACGTTCCATATCGATATCAGGAGCAAAGAAGCACTCCAATTGAATCGCTTCTAACGAACAGAAACCGCAATCCTTGATATTTAGAACTGTCGTCGAGCATGTTGTTTGTGACGGTGTAGCGAAAAAAATTCGTGATTGCGGAGAGATTCACGGATACACTGCATTGCTAACTAAGGAAGGTCGCCTGGGGTCGGGTGGAAATTCCGAAAACGACCTATACCATTTTGAAGAGCGTGAAAAACTGAGTTGAAAAACATGTTTCATTTTTGCTGCCGAGGTTCCTATCCGCCCGATAATATTTCTTGAAACATGAAAAAGGTGCTTTCAGGCCAAATTCATTGATTTTTATCTCGCAGAAGGAGTACTTTCTGCTTGAACTAAACATCCCAGGATATGTTTTTCGAGATGGTCTACAAGATGTAATGTTCGAAATTTGATTTCGAAGCAAAGTAAGCGAAATGGAATAACGTCTGCACCAGAACATCTGCAAAGAAAGTAAGGTTACAATAACATTCCCGTGGATGGACGGCAGTTTCTGATCTAACAAAAGGATAGCGCAGTGACTGTTCCCTGGAGCAAATACTGATACCGCCCACGCACGACCGGAGCGGAGCGCAACTCTGCAAGAAAGGAGCATTCATCCCCGCAGAAGGGACAAGGAAATGCAACAGTCTGATCTTTCAGACCTAGAAGCAACAATGCATCAGATCGAGCAGAAAGGCGCATAAGAAACGTGTCTGTCTGTCTGCTGACATGACGTTGCACTGTTCGATTTCTGACAAGGAAACACAGTAGTATAAAAGCCATCCAAGTCAGATATGCAGCATCCAGTCCAAGATGTTCCAATCCGTCCTCCTTCCCGTCCTCCTTCTCTCCTCTGCCTCAATGGCTTGCAATCCTGGCGCAGGTATATATTTGGCAAAATGCCAAAACTGGCTTTGCCCGAACTTGAAACGGTGTCAAGACACGCTTTCCAGGAGGCGAGCTCACTGCGAACCCGACGTTCGATTTTACGTACTCCCCTCCTCTCGCATGGACGTACACCGAAAACGCCACCACTCTCCTCAGGTATCCCTTCCTATCAACTGTCAGCAATGTTGTCCTTGTGATTCCTTTCAACTGTTAGTTGTGTTCCCTCCAACTGTCTATGGAGGTTGTTTGTAGAACGCAACCTTTCAGTGGCCAATCCGCAACTCTCGAGAAAGCTCAGGCCAAGATCGTTGCTGATGTTGAGTATGCGGTAAGTCATGGCTTCTTCCATTGAATCATATTGCAAACAGCGGACTAACCGCCCCTGATGAAGAAAATTGGGATGATTCCAGATCTTCAAAGCTCTCACAGCTTATGGATACTCGATCTCTGGAGTACAGCTGGATTCGGCAGCGGTGGAACCGCAGATGGTAGGTGGTAATTGCTCAAAGATCGAATTCAAAGACCTATAATCATACAAAGATTACGCCCAGTTCACCTACGTTGAAACGCCAGGTGAACTGGGCAATTTAGGATTGATTCGCGTTTTTTTCGCCCGATAAAACTTCCCTGGGGGATACTACACTATGATCTGTTAGGCGCAAGATGGAGCTTCGGGACCTATCTAGAAGTCTTTCGGAGGTCGAGACGAACAAAATAGACAAAAGATGAGCTCATTTGGACATTCCCACGCGAAGTTATGACCACTTTTAGTTTTCGCTTTCGTGTACCCCGATTTTGTCACGCTCTCCTCATCCCGTCCGATCTGCGCGAGAGAACCGGTGAGCTGGGCTAGTACTTGGTTCGAGCCCCGCCTGGGTCAAACGTTTTGCTTTCCTTTCGGATGGTCAGGAAGTGTTCTAGTGGTAAAAAGTGCTTTGGAGTTCTTCCTCATGGTAGGGCAACGATGAATTATCGATTTTTCGGACAATCAATTATCGATTTTTTGGGAGTTCAATGCCCGTTAGGGGCAATTTTTGCTTTTTTCTTGGGAGGGTCAGGAAGCATCCTGAATGTTTCAAATCACTTTTTATGGAAGATCAAAGATCAACTATCGATTTTTCGGGCGTTCAATCCCCGCCAGGGCCGAACTTTTTGCTTTCTCTTTGGAGGTCCAGGAAACTGGACTCTTTCTGGCTCCATGTCCAGCGTGAAAGATCAAAGACCAATTATCGTTTTTCGAGGTATTGTCACCGAACCGTCCCTTTTATATACGGATCGCTTTTGAACGAAAACAATTGCAAAAAATTGCAACAATAAAAGCTCGGAAATCTCTATTTCTATGGGTCGAACGGATTGTAGTTACACGCTTTATTAGCTGGCTTCGCTGCAAATAAAATTGTCTTCAATTTAGGTTCGAGAAAATACTAGCAGAATAAAAGAAATGAAATCATTTCCTAGTAAAATGCAGAAAAAACCTAAATTCGCCGAGCTTATTACGCGGAGCGTTTCAATCTGGTTTCCTGGCGAAGAAGAATGGATCTGAATGAGAATTCAGCATTTCAACTCAACTTGTGGCCCCCCACCCACAGTATTGTGCTTCTGAATAAAGTATTTCTCTAGACAGAAACACAAAGGTACCACAGTCCGTCCTGCGACGCGAATAAGGCATGAGCGTATCATAAAACAGCTCAGTCCGTCATTGGGATTGTCCAAGCGTGGGAAATATAACGCTTCGGGTTCTCTACAATATGAGCGTATCTTAAAACAGCTCATAATTCATCCTCAAACGGATACAGTAAACTCGTGAAAAATCTCGGCGAATTTAGGTTTTTTCTGCATTTTACTAGGAAATGATTTCATTTCTTTTATTCTGCTAGTATTTTCTCGAACCTAAATTGAAGACAATTTTATTTGCAGCGAAGCCAGCTAATAAAGCGTCTAACTACAATCCGTTCGACCCATAGAAATAGAGATAGAGAAACAATTTCAAACCAAACGATAACGATCACTTCCAGATCACGATGGTGAACCACGCGGATGCGGCCAAAAAGTGTACCGCTTCTACCGCTGATGAAGACGGACAAGGAGAGGTCGGCGAGGACGGGACTGTGATCAACATCTGTGAATACAAGGCTACCGCGACCCCGCCTGCTGGAGGAGTATGTTGAGCCAACGTAAAAGATGATGGTCTGTTTAGACGACCCCCAATACCCAACCCGGCGCCGTCAAGGTGAAGTCGAGCATTGCGCTGGCGACCTCGCAGGTATCGTCCTCACTCTGTTCTTCTGTCTCCACCTGGACTGATTGTGTTTCGTGACATTCATGATTGCAATTTCAGTGGGAGAACATCGCAACGTCCGTGTGGGCGACTCTCACGGAATCGGCAGCAGTCAAGTTTCGCGGACTCATCGAGGTGTCGGCATAATTCCTCGCCAAACATTGGCTTTCATAATATTGTTTCGATTCACTTTCTTGCCCTAGCAATAAAGGCTGCGATCTGAAAGAACCACAAAGAAATTTGTTTACACGTCAATTCGTCGTTTTACATGGAATCTGGGATGGGGTAAAGAAGAAGTAGCACCAACTTGGAGCGATGCTCCTAAATATTCCTCCTTCTATTGGATGTATTCAACACTTCGGCAGGTCTAAACTTTTCATTTTCCCCACGAAAACTTCACAATTATAAACCAACATAATTGACCTTGGAATCTATGAGATGTTAGTAGAGAAAGGAAAGTGGAAAACGAGTGAAAGTTCATTTGTGCCTTATTCCTTGAGATGAAGAAAGGTCGAGACTAAGAAAGGCACATATCAACGAAAACAGAACAGATTGCAACGGAGGTGTCCTTCCCGGAAGCAAACGACCTCGACAATATTGTCCGGAATTAAAGTGATGCGGAGGCGACGCGCGAACTACTCTGCGCTAAGCAGCGCAATGCATGAAATGAAGGCGCAAAAGATCACCATTACGCTGTTTACCGCCGAGTAGTTCGCGCGTCGCCTACGCATCACTTTAATGCTGGACAATACCACCCACTCTTGCTGGGCAGGTCTCCAGTGATCGGCAAAGGTCCAATATGATACGGCCCTCGCACGAGAAGAAAGGACGCGGAAATGCAACACCTCGCGCATTGTCGACTCTACAACAATGCGGCAGATCGACAAGAAAGGGTAGCTGGAAACGCGCATTCCATACGTGATGCTACATCCATTGTGCCTGCCTTCTGACAATGAGTCGTGACTGGCAAAACCAGGTATAAAACCCATCCAGGATGGTTCAACAGCATCCAGTCCTACCAAAATGCTTCAGTCATTTTGCCTCGCTCTTTTCCTATTCATTTCTGCGGCAATGGCCTGCAGTCCCGAAGCAGGTACTACTTTGATCTTGTCCATGACTTGGCATGATGCTAAAACAATGACTTAGGGGGCGAGATGACGGCCAACCAGACGTTCAACTTCACGTACTCTCCTCCTCTCGCCTGGACTCACCCCAAGGATGCCGCCAATATTCTCAGGTTTGTGCCGGCGGCATAATCGATAGGGGGGATGGGCGACATCGAAGCAGAGAAAAATACATGTTTTTATTTCATGTTCTGTTCTCCTGTCAATCTCCTCGTGAGAGCTGACATCACTTTACAGTGGCCAATCTGCCGACGCCAGTAAGGCGAAAGCGAAGATCACTGCGGACGTGGAGTATGCTGTGAGTTCCAATATTTCGGGTTTTGTCGTTAAACGAAATAGAGACAATCCTATAAAAACCTGGAATGAATACAGATCTTCAAAGCGCTCACCACCTCTGGATATTCGATCTCTGGAGTTCAGCTTGATTCCGCGGGGGTGAAGCCACAAGAGGTGGGTTAGCGAATACAAAAAACCTGAAACTAACGGAGATCGTGATAAAGGTGGTTTACTGAGAGATGGACAACAATCCTCAATTACACAAGGATATTTAATGGTTTCGAACGACAAGAACGTTTCGCAAGTATTCTAAATAGAAGTCCGCGAAATCACGACATTACCTCTTCTAACGACATGCTCGAAGTACTGAGTTGGCAGGACAGACGTAGGGTATTGATATCTGTGGGCGATTCCCTCGATTTTATTGCCGGTTACATCCCAGAAAGCAAACGTTGTGACGTTGGCAGGCTCTCAAACACTCCGTTCATGCAACGGAAATTTTTATTGCTGGACGTGGGAGGATTCTCGAATGGACGTCTGAGCTGAAATGACAGAAAAACGCTGCTGAATAGCCCAGACATGTCCATATCCCTTCCGCCAACTCAAAAACGGGAGTATAAAACTCTATGCCACCTCACGGGCCGTCAGATCCACCATCGGACTCCTCCATGGACGCCAAGATGTTCGCTTTCCTGCCCTTCATCGTCTACCCTCTCGCTCTGGCATGCGCTCCTGGATCGGGACCACTGACGTCTTCACCGACCTTCTCATTCACATATTCACCTCCGCTGGCATGGACGTTTGCGGAGAAGGCAACCAGGTTTAGTGCATTTTATGGATAACTTTCCGTCATCTTGAAATCAGGCAAGCATGATCAATGGAGCATCAAGGTGTTTTTTTCAGCGGCCAGGCCTCGTCGACGATGACCGCTCAGAGAAAGATCAACAGCGACATCGAGTACGCCATCATGAAAGCAGTCGCAGCCTACGGATACAGTGCCAGCGGGATCACGGCCGATAATCAAGTCATGCCTCAGGATGTACAAAAGATGTTGTAGTTTTCCTAACGATATCCTCCTTTCTGTCTCCTCTGACGCAATCTCTGGCTACACCACAACCGACCTGTCTTCTGGCTACTGCTGTCAACTTGCCCGGACACTTCGAGATCGACAGTGATGGAGTTGTCGCATACAAGTGCGATGCAGCTGCAACACCTGCACTGGTAGTGTCAACATATTGAACTTCGTAATCAACCAGGTATAGAGAGTCGCGAACAAGCTGCAAGGCAGCATCAGGATCTCGTCCACGATCGCACTGGCGACCTCGCAGGTAAAATCATTGTGGTTGAGTGGTAGTTTTCTCTGCTCGAGCCGTTTTTCTCGCGGGTTCGTTCCTTCGGCAAGTCAACTTGATATCTTGAAGTGGGAGAACATCGCAACGCACGTCTGGGCACAGCTTTCGGACTCCGCCGGCGTCAAGTTCTACGGAATGATTACCGTGAGTTTTTTTATTTCGTGGTTAACACATATCGATACTGAGATGACGAACATTTTAGGTTTCTGCTTGAACGATCCGCTGACTTCTTCATCAACAGATCTGCAATACACATTATGTGCACGATAAATACTTCTTGGCACTTTATATATATTTATCACGTACATTGAAACGTGGAATGAAAAGATAAAATTATGATGAATGAATGAGATCGTAGGAGAAATTTAACTTTGACATCCATTTTTCACTTTGACATCCATTTCATGCCCATTCTCATTCACAAATTCTAACGAGCGAGAAGTGTTGAAGAATCACATTCAACGAAACAAATCAACTTGAATCATCCCTCATTTCTCCGAAGTTTGCAATCAATGCGAGCGAAGGGAATCGAAATCTGTGAATGATGCTCAAAATTTTATTACCCTTAACATCTTTGAAAGCAAACGTTTCGCGGGGTTGGCAAGTCCTCAAACACTCCATTCATGCAACGGAACTTTTATGGCGGACGTGGGTTTCGAGTGCGGACGTCAATGCTAAAATCATAAGAAATGTATGACAATTGGCAGAATTCATGCTGAAATGCCTGGTTCCTCTCAGTTTGCATATTCCTTTACCTCGACGCGTAGGACGAATGGAGAGACGCTAGTCATTCCACGTTGGATTCAACCGACCATAGAAATGGTGTATAAAATCTCAGCAGCCTCAGCGATGTTCAGATCCTCTCGTGGACTCCTCGATGGCTTCCAATATGCTAGCGTTCCTTCCCCTCGTCGTCTTCCCTCTCGCTCTGGCGTGCGCTCCTGGATCAGGCCCCCTAACATCCTCGCCGACCTTCTCTTTCTCCTTCTCGCCTCCGCTGGCGTGGACACACGCTACGAATCGGTCGAGGTGTGTCTGTTTCAGTGCTTGGATGTGCTATATTTGGGGACATGCATTTGTTTCAACTGTGTGCTCAATCAACTACTGCGTGGCAATACATCACGTATTTCATCGGACAAGCCTCTTCCCAGACGACTGCACAGAACAAGATCAACAGCGACATCGAGTATGCTATCATGAAGGCTGTCGCAGCCTACGGATACAGCTCGAGCGGGATCACGGCTGATAATCAAGTCAAGCCTCAGGACGTGAGTTTTTGAATGCCACAAAAGTATCATGTTTATTTGCAGATCAAACTTGTTCCAGCAAGTAAAACATGTGCAGAAACTGGGGTAGTGGCCGGCGATGGAGTGGTTGATGCGGATGGGGCGGTAGCGGACAAGTGCAAGACCGGCGCTGGAATTACTCCCGCGATTGTTTGGCGTTTCATGTGACATATAACGTCCGTCTCTTTAGTCTGAGCCAAACAAGCGTCCGGGCAGCATCAGAATCTCGTCCACCATCGCGCTGACGACCTCGCAGGTAAAACAATTGTGGCAGAGTGATGCATGGTTGCGTTTAATAGCCATCGATCTAGGTTTTGATCCCAGAGGAATTCAACCCTACTTATTTTGCAGTGGGAGAACATCGCAACGCGTGTCTGGGCGCAGCTCTCGGATTCCGCCGACGTCAAGTTCTACGGGCTCATTACTGTGAGATTTGATTTTTCGCGAATATTTCGAATCCATACGATACAATGAACTGTTCAGGTATCCGCCTGAACGATCCACTGATTTCGACGAAAACAGATTCGCGATACTCGCATTTTGTCCACAATTCGCTATTTCGTCTTGACACGATAAATACCTTTTGACCTTCTCACATCTAGCGTTTTTTCTCACATCTTGCAATCTCAAAGAACACTGGAAAAGAATCACCCACAAGAATCTCATGAAACACATAGTGCTGTAGATAGAGCACCCGGAGCGGGATATTATATTTCACATGCCTTGTCAATACCACTGACGGACTGCGCTCGTTTTAGATCTGCCTCTTCGAGCCCAGCTTCATGTGCTGAATGATCCAGTCTGCCATATTGATTCACAAGCTCACATTGTATACAAAACTTGATCAATGAAAACGTACATTTACTAGTGGGCTGTTGACTAGACAATGTCTTCAACCGGCGAGATTCCGAATGCAATAAACTTGTCGATGTTTATTTCAAGCTGAAATATCTTCATGCAACCGTTACATGCGCTGTTCTCTCTTGGGATTTTTCTGGGAAGTATCTCAATCTCGCAGTCCGCGTTGAATAAGTCTAACAATAAGGTAGTATTTTTCGCAATGGTGTCAAGCCCCAAAAATGTGTCCTGTCAGCAGTTCCTGCCTCTCAATGAAGGAGTCGTATTTCGGAAGGGCGTGATCGAGTATGTGAATGGGTGAAGAGTATTCCCTTCTACAAGACCCCTTTCCAATCAAACAAGCCGGTCTGCCGAGAAGGATTTCAGATATACGGCAAGGCTTCAGACAGGTCACTTTACACACGTCCATTGTTTTATTTGGGAAGCCTTCATAAAGCATCGTTACAGTGGAGAAGCGCTGAATCTCCTCGAGAGATCGGGAGCGCGGGATAAAATTCTGAACATATTCGGAGTACTCTGGAAGAAAGGAAAGACGGTCTTCCTGTGCTGCAAGGTCGCACCGTAATCCACTGACTACAAGAAGAGTAATGGAAGCTATATCTCCGTGCGAATATGAGTGGATAAAAGTGAACCCGCCGGACGACATGATTCGTATTTTATGTGGCATTTGACACCATGATATTCCAGATGTCTTGTCTTACGAGGTGCTTACAAACTAAGTATTGGAATGATTAAAATTAGGGTTGTCTTATTACCTTTCTCTCTATAAACGTTAGTGGTGTTGGCGGTTGTGACGTCACAAAAGGAGAATACACGCGTGGAGATGGGAAACGTTACCTGACGTCACGATTCTCTGTCTCACGAGTCGAGTCTCGCTCTCATTCTCTCCCGTCGCGTCGCCTCTCTCGCCGTGTCTCGATTTGCGTCGCCTTTCCCTCGACTCATTTGGTTGTCGGAGGGAGATTAGCATTTGCGGTTAAACCAAACTGCCTCGTCCTAATCCTCTAAAACCAAATTACCCCCAATTTCTCCGTAAGAAATTGGCGCAGATGAATTGTCTGGTTTTATTCGAGTCCTGCAAAAGTCGGACGTCTCTCTCTCACTTGTTGGAGGCAGAGACGGGGAACGGCTGTCTGGCTCATTTGCCTCTCTCTCACTGTCGCTAATTTCATTCCGTCGCTCTTTGCATGGAAGTTTTGCCTAATTGTTGGCAACGTCTCGATTTGGCGTCTACTTTTTCCCATACGTTCAGTCTGTCTCCTTCTCTCCGCCCGACTCGTCGCTTCCTCCCTTCCTCTCTTCCGCCCGGATCTAAGGTGAGTCTCTCCTCTAGCTACCTCGTAGTCGTCGTCACCCCCCAGTCCCAGTAGAGTATATCTCCTGATGCAATTGTTTATTTACCAGATGTCCGCAGCCGCCTACGGCGGCTTCGCCCAGCTGGCAAAACTTATGGAGCATAGTTTAGAGCTACGGTATCTAACTGAAACCCTAACCCCCCTCCACGGCCCCATCCCCTTTTCCATCCCTTCATGCTTCGTCCTCACATCGCTCGCGGTTTTTTCTAGCGCTGGCGGCTAGCAGGATGTGGCCCACAGAACTCCCCATTTGGAGCATTTTCCGCTAAAATGATAAATCTGACCCACCGAAGTTAAAAGTCTGACCCACCTTTCACGGGTTACGGTAGAAGTTGCCTCTGGACCCAAAGTCGTTTGGTCATGGTCCCAGGTGTTGTGAACCGATTCCGAAAATTAGTGTAGATACACTTTTTATCTACAGCCGTGGATTAGGTATTCTATTCCCCGGTCGCGGGTTACGGTAGAAGTTGTGTTGGGACCCGAAGTACTTTGGTCAAGGTCCCGAGGCTCTAGGACCACCCTATATACACTTTTC
>JACMIG010001220.1:0-10369 GCA_014805385.1 Levipalatum texanum
ACTCAGTATACGCGCATTATAGTAGGCGGGGATGGGCGCTTCGCGCCCACAACTACGTGCCAAAACATGTTTTAACATGTTCCTGTGAAGTTTGGCAACATTTTGAGTACTTTTGGAAAAATCATGTTTTTACGTGTTTGGGAGCGATTTGAGCGCTTTTTGTCTGGGCACTAAAAACATGTTCGGACACGTCAAAACTCGTCAAAACGTGTCAAAACACGTTAAAAATATTTTTATTATTCTTGCTACATCACGCCGAGTCGATTGACACCAAATTTGGGCCGATTTGGCCGATTCCGTAAAATCCGGTTCCGGAAAGTACCATTTTCCGGAAATTACGGACTTCGGAAATATGTGGAATCGTCTTCCCGAGGTCCACTTAGGGGGGGTAGGTCAAGGTCCCCGGGGCCCAAAGTGGCCAAATCCTATAGAAATAAGGAGCGTCTTACGACACACGGACAGACTGACTGACGGAGACTCACAATCAGACAGACGTTGCAGTTTGTTAATAGTGGGGGAACGTTTACAAAAGGTAGTTTAGCTTAAGAATCGGTTGCGAACGTCGCTCCAGTTTCTTAAGCTAAACTACCTTTTGTAACCGTTGTGGCTAATAAACCTTTTGACCAAACTTGTTCATTGTTTCACCAGGAGATGGAGAATTCTCAGGGCTATCGAGCCTTTTAAACCGAAATTTTTTATCTTGAAGTATGGCAGAGATACGGCCTTCGGCGCACTGACTAGTCGGAAAACAGCCGTTTTACCTTTGCCAACCCTACTTCTGACACCATAGATAGGGAATTCAAAGTGCAAAAAGCGTCTGGAAACCGATTTTTTTAGGGCGATTATTGCTCGTGCGCAGATCACGTTTGAGATTCGATTAGAGCGCGAGGTTTGAGATCCCGTAGATCACAACTTAAAACTAGGGTTGGATTGACGCTTTCAGTCCGATGGACCGCCTCTCGACAGTCTGGTAGTCCATTGGACTCCCAGATAGTCGAGAGGCGGCAGTCCGTTGAACTGAAAAGTCCAGTAAATAAAGTATAATAAAATATTTGTAAAACAATCGAAATTCAATGAGTTCTGTGAATTGCACAGGGAACTAGGAAGCACTGCAGCAACGGACGGCGGCAAGGACGAAGAATGATCTGGATAAGGGTGATAGAGTGGATGATCACACGCCCTGGGTGCACTAACGAGAATATCGCCAATCTTCTGCCCATGGACATTGCATCCACCACCCTCCGCCCCCGTCCATTTGCTCGCATCACTTTCTTTATTCGGATGCGTGCACTTATAGGCTATATAGGCTATAGCTCTGCCAATTGATCTACCCGATGGATCTTTATCAAACATACCAAACGTTAGCTCCAAAATGCTAAAGGCCAATTCATATTACCTCAAACTTGGGTAATTGTAACGGAATTGGTTACGAATAGAAAAATTGCCGAAAGCTGCGGAAATTTTACCGTATCAATAAGGAAATATGTTCCGCCATTCGAGCCGTGCGGAAAAGTGTTTTTTTCTGGGAGCAATCAGAATTGTTACTACTCCTCCTTTAACAATATTGAGGTGGGTTACAAAAAGATAAAGGGTCTGAAAGGTGCATTTCAGGCTCACTTCGCCTTTTACTGCACCCCATACAAAGAAAGTGAAATGAAGATGGGAAGAGGATTTGAGAAGGGGGCGATAAGATGTGCTCATGTGAGCACTCACGGAGAAGGCCCTCAAATTTATCGCTTGTGCCACAATGCCGCATCAAATATTTCGGCCCCCTATAGGACTAGTTTCTCACGCAGTCAACTATTGTAAAGAACCTGGAGCGTTCTAATTCCCACGTCCGGACAATCCCAATGACGGACTACGCGCGCTTTTGATCTTCCTAATCGAACCTCATTTCATGCCCCATGTGCTTCAATCGACCGTCAAAGGGGCTCGCGGAGGTAGATCAAAAGCGAACACAGTCCGTTATTGGGATGTCCGGACTTGAGAATTAGAACGCTTCGGGTTCTCTACAATAGTCGATATTTGACGCAGAAGTACTGCTGTATGCTTGTCAAGCGGAATGACTTGTCGACAGATTGCATTTGCAGGCGAATATCAGGAGCGGACGATTCTTCTTGAGTGCTTCCGCGTTGCAATGTGCAGCATCCGGATGACACTGCGATTGTGAGATGACCAAACATGAAGTTTTCCTATTCATGATGGTTTCGTCCAAAATAGTAAACGGAACGCGATGGCCAGGAAGGAGCAGCGGCCGACTCGAGAACGAGGCGTGACGTCAGATCCAAGCTGTCAGGAAGAGAGACATGGTGCACAGAAGGGAGCAGCCTCTGGTTTACCACACTATTTTTCAAATTTCCGTTAGATGCACGGGAGTAGGCCCGACACGACCGAGCTGATGAAGATGAAATAGTTTATCGAGAAGTTGTAACAACTTCGCGGATTTAGAATCCAACGTTGCCTCCAACAACGAGGGTACCCTTGTTGTCGAGCTCCTTCTGTGCGACGGAAGACGCGGGGTAGACGTCCCTATGAAAATTATGATACAATTGTCATTTAAATAAATTCGGGTTATTATTTTATTGCCGGCGAAAAACAACTTTCCGGAATATACCCTCATGGCCCTACGATCTCTGTCCACTGTTGTCTGGCGGTTAGAGAAGCGATAGAACAGTGAGATCGTAGGGCGATGAGCGTATTGTCCGGTAAATTTATTCCGCCGACACTATTTTTGAAAATATTTCTAGAGATTTAATTGTATTTTATACCAGTACCTGTTGGCGGTGAGTCCGCAGATCGATTCGTTCTGTCCGAACTGCTTGACATTGGCGGAATACCACTGTCCGAAGGAGCGGAAGTCGGAGAAGTTGGGGGCCGACTCGCCATTGGATCCACCTCCGAAGACGTTCCAGTACCTGTAGATGTACCACTGCACAAGTATTTATTTAATAATAGATATTGATACGGTTAAAGACTGATAAGTGTACGCACCAGAGCATGACATCACTGCCAAGTCCGGACTTGTTGGTGGTGATCTGCGTCCAGTCGTACTGAGAAGTGTAGACTCCCGGGCGGATTCCGCGGGCCTAAAGAAGAAATTTAAAACTAAAAATATATAATGTTCTTTCTTGTAAATCATGCTCATTTTCTATTGACAACTCACACGGATCCTTGAGATGGCGGTGCTGATGAAGTTGACATTCATGGAGTAGGCGTTTCCCCAGACGGCGGGAGAGGTCACCTAAAATATCATCAATTCGATCATATGCTGTGTTATTTATACCTGAATCCAAAGCGACCTAATGTTGATTCCGCTGTTGACGAGGTTGTTGATGGTCTCATCAACCTGGGTAGCGGCTGACTTGGACGACTTAGGGTTGGGCGTCATGTAGACTTCGCTTCCGAGACCAGCTAGAAAGTATCTTTTGCAATTGTAATAACACTTGTACAACAGGGTCTAACATCAACCTCGAAAATCTCTATCGGTTACTGGGAAGAACTTTTGGCAAATTGCCAAAAAATATGATTATTATTCTCACCCGAAGATGCCCTCTGGACATTGGTGATAGCAGAGCTGTCGGCCGATCCGGAGCCATCAGGCTAAAAATCAATATTCAATAATTATCAATAATCATAGAACTAAAAGATCACACCTTGTAGGCCCTCGAGAAGACGGTCCTGTATCCATTCGAGTAGAGGCAGGGGAAGGCAGATGTCGATCCGAGCTTGGCAATATCGACGGCGTAGAAGAAGTTCTGAAAAGTTCATAAAATTAACAAACATAAAAAGGGCACAACTATCAAACAGTTTCTTCGTATTCTGATTCCTTATATTGTCGGCGGAATTAACCATACGGAATGTACGCTCATCGCCCTACGATCTGTCTCCACAGTTCTCTCGTTTCTCTAGCGATTAGAAAAGCGAGAGACTGTGGAGAGAGATCGCAGGGCGATGAGCATACAGTCCGTATGGATAATTCCGCCGACCGGAAAGATCGTTCTCAAAGAAAAAGAGTAAAACTTACACCCGGGCGGGCCGTGGACGCGGCGGAGGCGGCGGAGATCAGGAGAAAGGCCGAGAAGAGCCCGAGAGTCGACATGACGATCGCTGGTCGATTCGGATGGATGACAATTGAGTCCTCGGATCGGCCCTTATATATTGGGGGTACCTCGCTTTCCGAAGCTCGTAAATCCTATTGGTGGGCGTGTTTCGAGCAATTGTCATGATTAGAGATTAACGAGAGACCATGGTTTCGGAGAGACGCAGAGAAAGAAAGTGCAGAGAATAGTGAAGAGACGCGCCCACGCCTTCGTTGATAAGACGAGCAGCAGAAGATTAGGCGGAAGGACTTTCTTTCTCTCTGTCTATCTGGTGTGATTCAAAAAATTCATAAATGATGATATTTGGAAACGTTGTGCAAGAAGCAGCGCTCAAGTTGTGCTTCTTCGAGTGAGATTTGTAGTACAATGCTTCCGTTATTCACCCAAATTTCGCCTCCCTATAACACTGCGTAGCTGATATTTCATCCTTCATGTGGGATGCATGTCCAAGTAGCATGCCAAATTTCAGCCTCAGATTCCTTTCAATATTAGGGAACGCTCCGCGATCGACGTTTGTCCTGGCTAGTAGCGTATTCCATATCTCCCCAAATGTTCATGCATACTTACAATCAGTACAGTGCGCTACTCGACCAATACTCCATCGTGTCTCATGGATTCAACAAAGTTCGTGGTTTTTCATTTTTTTTTCACAGAATCACGCATCTTATGACGATTGTTTGCTGTTTGATAACAGCCGAACGCAAGTGGAGGATTCAAGCAGCTACTCCACACGCACCTTCTCCTCCTTCTATTATGCAGTTCTATTGCTGTCTTCACTTCGCGCATCAGTGCGAAAGTATCTCCAAAGTCTCTAACCTGCCAGACAACGAAAGGAACCCCGTTTTAATGAAGAGAGAACCGGGCGGGCGTCACGCTAATTTAGACGCGTTTAGTTCGCTGGTAATATGATCCTCTCACTCGTTCTCCTCCTCCTCCCTCTTCTACCCCCTCCCCCACTTCACGTCTGATCGAATGCGCAGCGTTATCTTCGCCCACCTGAATGACGAAGTCCCTATCTCGTCTTTCTATCGCATCTAGTCCCTTCATTCTCCAGTTCTCTCACCTTCTGAGTGCACGGAGAATCACAATAGAGAAATAACTTTTTGTGAACCCCCAAGGCGTGGCATTCTGCGTGCTTCAATGCTAAACTAATTGTGAGGCATCACTCGATGTCTCTGGTCGTTATAATCGGCGTTCAAAATTCGTCTAAATTTCCATTCCGTACGCGACTGTTCCCTCTCCACAGTATACTAGGTTGCTTGTGTAATTTAGCGTGTTACACAATGGAGTTTTTTTAACGCATTCAGGCACTTCAGAAGTTGTTCTATTTCGAAGTCCATTCCCATGTGCAGTAGAGACTCCCAATAATTTTTTCTAGTTTGCTTTAGAGATGCGAAGAACCACGCACGGCACGATTAGATGGAAAGGAAGCAATTTATCGGGTACTTGTAACAAGTTCGAGGATTTAGAATCCAACATTGCCTCCAACAACGAGGGTGGCCTTGTTGTCGAGCTCCTTCTGGGCGACGGAAGACGCGGGGTAGACGTCCCTATGAAAATTATGATACAATTGTCATTTAATTAAATTCTGGTATTAATTCTATCTCTTGAAAATATTTCTAGAGATTTTATTGTACCAGTACCTGTTGGCGGTGAGTCCGCAGATGGATTCGTTCTGGCCGAACTGCTTGACAGCGGCGGAAGACCATTGTCCGAAGGAGCGGAAGTCGGAGAAGTTGGGGGCCGACTCGCCGTTAGACCCACCCCCGAAGACGTTCCAGTACCTGCAGGATAATCGATGTGATTTGATGTTTGCCGATGGAAAATAAATAATCATTTTTTGCACTTACCAGAGCATGACATCACTGCCAAGACCGGACTTGTTGCTCGTGATTTGCTGCCAGTCGTACTGGGCAGTGTAAACTCCCGGGCGGACGCCACGGCTCTAAAGAAGAAATATATTTTATTATTATTATTGATTGATGAGGATAAATATTTCTGATTATTTTCCATTGAAAAACTCACGCGGATCCTCGAGATGGCGGCGCCGATGAAGTTGACGTTCATGGCGTAGTTGTTTCCCCAGACGGCGGGAGAGGTCACCTATAGTAATACCATAACTTGTGACTACTCTGGCGATCTTATCAACACGAATACAATTTGATTGAAATCGTACCTGGATCCACAGCGACCTAATGTTGATTCCACTGTTGACGAGGTTGTTGATGGTCTCATCAACCTGGGTAGCGGCGGACTTGGACGACTTAGGGTTGGGCGTCATGTAGACCTCGCTTCCGAGACCAGCTAGAAAGTTTATTTTGCAATTATAATTAAAAGAATACTGGGTGTAACAGCACCCTCGAAAAGCTCTATTGGTTACTGGGACGAACTTTTGGCAAATTCCCAAAAATATTAATCTCACCCGAAGAAGCCCTCTGGACGTTGGTGATAGCAGAGCTGTCGGCCGATCCGGAGCCATCGGGCTAAAATAAAATTATTCAATAATCAATAATAATCAATAATCAATGATCATTGAAATGAAAGATCAATACCTTGTAGGCCCTCGAGAAGACGGTCCTGTAGCCATTCGAGTAGAGGCAGGGAAAGGCAGATGTCGCTCCGAGCTTGGCAATGTCGACGGCGTAAAAGAAGTTCTGAAATTTCCATCAATTTTAATTAAAATAGGACATAAAAGGACACAACTATCAAACGGTTTCTTTCTATTCAGCTTCCTTAAGTAGGGTGGACAGATCGTTCGCCTAAAATGAGTAACACTTACACTCGATTGACTCAATTGAGTATCGAAACGAGTATCGCCGATAGAATTAAATTTAGTATCGGCGATACTCGATAAAATCCAGATAGTAATATCCCAATCGAGTAATACTCTTTCCTTTAACTTACTCCAGGACGAACCGTGGACGCGGCGGAGGCGCCGGAGATCAGCAAAAGAGCGGAGACGAGCTCGAGAGTCGACATGACTAATTCCCGGTCGATTCGGATGGATGACAATTGGGTCCTCGGATAGTCTCTTTTATATAGGTTCCTACCTCTCTTTCCGAAGCTCGTAAATGCTATTCGTGGGTGTAATCGGTGCAATTATGATGCTCTGATGTGAGAACAGGATAGACCGTGGGTCTGGAGAGACGCAGAGAAAGAAAGTCCGAATAGTGAAGAGATGCGCCCACGCTTGCATGATAAGATGAGCAACAGAACAAGAGGCGGAAGGGGTCCGACTCATTGTCAAAAGGGCTTCATATGTGTGATGATATTTGGAAATGTTGTGCAAGATTAGTTGTCCCATCGCTTTGATCTTTTTGCCTTTTCCACCACTAAAATTTGATCCTGTATGGCCTATAATTTCATGTGAGCTAGGTAATGTCGAAATTTTGAGTAGGCAGCTCATAGTGTCCTCTATGACTTGTGTCTCATGATATTGAGAAACGTTCCCCCGATCGACGTTTTTCCTGGATAGAAGTGTCTTCCATATCTCCAGAGACCTATTCGACGTTTACTCCGGCGTGTCTCACAATCAGGGATTCAACAAAGTTCGTGTTTTTCCTACCTAGGCCACGTTCACACTTCTGAGAGCATTTGCTTGCTGTTTCATAACGGCCGGATACAAGCCGGATACGGATTCAAGTAGTTATGCTCCTCTCACTCTTCACCTCCACTTAAATCTGATCGAATGGTCGTGTGCAACGTTATCTCGTCGATCTGAATGGCGAACTAGTTTCTCAAAATGATCGAAGGATCATTTTGAGAACCCAAAAAGCGTGCTTCAATGCTGATCTAATTGTAAGGCACTCGGTCACTCTGTTCGATAGTTTGGAGAGTCCGCGAATCCAATGCCCATTTCACTCTTCCATTGAAATTTGTCTTTATTTTCGCGTTTACCGAACAATTTTATTTACTGTCATTTGATTCTGATTCTAAGAATGCATTTTTTCAGTCAAATTTGACCACCTTACATGTTCTGCGCGAGAAATTCTCATAATAAATATTAAATAAAAAAGCCGATCTCATGAAAATCTTATTCATACGACAAAGGTACAGACATTTCATTTCCCGAAGCGTTTTTAGTTTTTGTCATTCTCAGATGGACTACGAATTTCAAGTACACAATCTTTGGGTTAGCCGTTATGGTCCTAATTTATATTTATGCCGGCGTCGAAAGTCCAAGCGAAAAGTCGATCCGAAGAAATCAACTAATAAATCGTAAAACAAGGATTGCAATCATCGAAGTTACCGAAGGCACTTTTTACGAAAATTACGGTGCGTTTTACAGTTCCAAGGAGTGCGAGCAATTTTTGGCACCATGCCAAACCAGGGGCAATTGTGGGAAATGTGCACTTTAGCCTGAGTCTGTCTAGATTTCCATAATGACAATAATTAGCGAAGTTGCTCCTACTCCTTCTATAATCTTTCTGCAAATCTATATTTCAGCCATTGCTATGGAAACTGTAAAATGCTACGCATACAGCAGGAATATTCCCTTTTATGTACTCAATGCACTGGATCCGGAATACAAGAGAAAGTGCAAAATGGATGATGTAAGGTCACGCAAAAATACTTTTACACATTTGGAAATTTCCAGAAATTCTTCCGTCGTCACTGCGTGGTGGCTGACTTTTTGAAGAAATCGGAAGGACACATTGACTGGGCTCTCTTCATCGACTCTGATTTCGGCGTCATAAACCCTATGCATGAACTGAGTGCGTGAGAGTGCACTCCACGAGGGCGACGATTCCAAACGCACTTTTTCGTAAAAGTCGCATCACTGGAGATCACACCTTACAAAAGGATATCACAACCTCTTGTCTGAAGGCGACTATCTCCCGTCCGATCCAAGCGTTCACATTCTCTTCTACAATCGCATCTACAACGACGAAATCATGGCGGGAACATATTTCATCAAGTACGAGTTTTTCATAATTTGTTTTGCACGAATATTTTAGAAACTCGCCGTACTCCCGCAATTTCCTTCAAAAATGGGCCAACTACAATTATCGGCTTCCGAATAGTGTGCATGGCTCAGATAATGGAGCTATTCATGTGCGGATAAAATTGATTTTTATTTTTTTTTCTTACAACAAACTTTGGATTCTTAATACTTATTTTAATCTAAATAATATTAAAAATTTGAGAGTTATTCTAGATAAAATATTTGCATATTTTAGACGGTTGTTCTCGAAGAGGCGCTTTCACAGCTGTCGGAAGAGTATAAAATGTGCTATTCTGTGTGGAATACATCGAGGTGGGAACGCGCAAAATATTAAATTTTTTAAAATCTATTTTATCATTAGCAAAATATCAAAAATGCACCTTATATTGTCGGCGGAATGAACGTTCCGGACAATACGCTTAGCCCCCTACGATCTCTCTCCCACTAGAATTGTGGAGACAGATCGTAGGGCGATGAGCGTATTGTCCGGAACGTTCATTCCGCCGACAATAATCATTCAGTGATTACGACGATCTCTTCAAATTCGAAGCTTGCGCCCAGGCTGCATTCAAGACCGGCAAGATGGAACACATTCAAATTTTGAAAAAAGTGAGAAACGAATTTGAACGGAGTTCTTTCTATAATTATTCTAATCTTATGAATCTCCTTTTTAGGACGATCCTAAGCGATGGGGTCGAGATGGATGGCTTACGGACTATAATTGGGCGCCTGTCGACTTTTTCCAGCATTGCTGGAAGACAGAGTAAGTGGCGCAGTGGTAGAGGGCGCTACTGGCGACCGTAGGTCGTTGGTTCGATTCCTCGGCGCCGCACCTACAGTATCGCACAAAAGTATTGAGACACTTTTTCGTCTCCTCATATCTTGCGATAGAAAGGTCGAATCTGGACGGGAAAAAAAGCATTTTGTAGCTGAAGTTCTCGCGATGACGGCTAAGTGAACGAAATTTCCGATTTCGGAGGTCTAAGCATCGATATTTCCGTTGCACCAGAACGGAAAATGACCATTTTTGCAAGTTCACCGTGTCACCACGTATGTCGAGGTGACCCTTTATAAAAATGTGGATAATTTAGAGCGAATATAGCCTCATCGCGTACATTTTTTTTTAGATTTTCTAAAAAGCTCCCCTGAGCAGCAAAATTCACAGAATCGGGTCCATTTATCGATTATTTATCAAAACACGCGTATGTTGTGTTATGGTACCGGGTCAAAAGTGTTTTCGTACGTTACAAAACACAACGAAAAATATGTGATATGTTTCGAGATGGTAAGTCTACCTTTTCGGGAAATCGAAATTCACCGCACA
>JACMIG010001220.1:10469-22002 GCA_014805385.1 Levipalatum texanum
TGGTGCAACGGAAATATCGATGCTTAGACCTCCGAAATCGGAAATTTCGTTCACTTAGCCGTGATCGCGAGAACTTCAGCTACAAAATGCTTTTTTCCCGTCCAGATTCGACCTTTCTATCGCAAGATATGAGGAGACGAAAAAGTGTCTCAATACTTTTGTGCGATACTGTAACTTTTGCACGTTGCAGGCAACTGGAGGAGCCACGACCGCTAATACGGTTTCCTTCAGAGGTTGCACGCTCTTGGGATATGGGAGCTTCACAGGCTGGCAACGAAGAGCTCCTCAAGAAATACTGTTCCACTGAAGACTATCCCAGGCTATGGGACTACAACTCTTCCTTGATCTCCACGAACGACTATGTCAAGGAGAGGATAGGATACAAGATCATTGAAACAAACTTCATATACCTCCATCACATAGAGACCCTACAAAGGGAAGGCAAATTCTGGAAAAAATTGTAGCAATTTGATTTCACTCCTAATCGACATTATAATTGTGCCAGCATTTTCATTGTTAATTTGAAGAACGGGTCATTTGCCATCCGGTGTTCCCGTACTATTGACAAACCGCTACGTATATCTGACCCTCTGTCTGTCCGTCTGTCTATCGTAAGACGCTTCAAATTTCTATAGGATCCGGCCACTTTGGGCCCACGGGACCTTGACATACCACTCCAAAGTCGACCCCGGGAAGACGATTCCACATATTTCGAATGCTCCGGGTTATCTACAATGGAAATGTATGCACATATTACATTATTTTAGTTGCAACTCTCTTATGAACTATTTATATGGTAAAAAAATGCGTCGTCGATTCCGGCTGATAATGCACAAGTATTTCGTGTTGAATGCATCGCTGAGCCTCGTCATCATTGGAAACGGCGATCGTCAGCTAAATGGTAGGGTTGGCAGAATCCATCCTCAATCGTCTCGCGCCTCTTCACGTGCGTTGTCACTCATACATGGGTGACTAGTGAAAAGGAGCGTTCGAGGATTGATTCTGCCTACCCCACTATATAAATGGGTTTACCGGCCTATACAATGCCATTCCCCATTTCGGTTTACAACCTTGGCATTGTTGTCAATCCACCTCAAAAGCCCTCCTTCTCTCCTGTCCTCTTCTCGTGTTCATCCGACCTCTCCGTCTTGGAGGATGAAGCTTCTCTTACTCTACGCCCTCGTGGCAATTGCAACTAAGCCTGTGAGTTGACCATCTTTGCCGCGATCTGGGCTGAGAATGCCATAAATACAATATCAGCTCGGTGCGTTTATTGCCGGGAAGGTGACAAAGTGCTTACTGCTGCTAGCGAACAATGACTTTCATATCTTCGCGACCTTAAGGTTTCAATGGCCAATTTTGGCACAACAGTCCAGTTTGATCACTAAAAATACTGAAAACGGCAGCAGTCAAATCCTTGTAACAGTGGAGCTCGGTATTGTTCATGGGTTCATGGCAATACGTGGCACGGTGCATCCTAGGGTGGTGCTGTTTCAAAAATTCGTATATTAAACAACGAGTCTGAAACGAGACTTTTAAACAAAACCCGACATATTTGAAATAGACATCCCTGTCCGAAGTTCACCAACACACGAGGGTGTCAAAATAAAATTTCCGCTTGAAAGGAATTTCTGAGAAGTCGAAAAACGAGACAGAATGAAAATTTGGGCTCCCGCTCCAGTGCATTCGGTGTCTTCGAGGCTGTCTAGTTTCGCAATGCTTACGTTTTGATCATCTCACCTAGCTCGTACTACTGAAGATCAGGCAATTTTAGAAAGAAATGAAATAAATAAATTTGTTGCTTTCTTTAGCGCTCAGCATAATAAAAATGCAATTTGCAATTTTTCAGCAAGACATTCGCCATTTCGCCTGTGCAGACAAGACTATTTTCGAGTATTCTTGCCGTTTTTTTATTTTTTCTTGTCACCCTTGTGCCAACACCCGATACGGCTCAGATCGTGTCGATTCTTTTCAACCATGATAATTTCGTTAAAGGTCACGTATGCAAAGTCACGTATGCAAAGTATGCAAAGTATGCAAAATCACCTGTGCAAAGTCATGGACGACAAGCGAGACCTATGGAACGAAAACAGAGATGCCTTTTTCGAAGCAGTCTTTCCTGCATTCGAAGCATACTGCGCCTACCATAAGGTCAAACTATCAAAGGATATCGAACGAATCAAGATCGAAAAACACTGGAACACAAATCCGATGTCGTAAGGTACTTTTTTCTCCAAAAAAACGCACACGCTTCAAGTGACTACGAGAGCTGCTCGAAACTTGATCTTTCTTCAACTGACATGCTGGGCGAAAAAAGATTCTGCGTAAAGTCACCGTATCGAGTGATATATTCTGGCAAATGATCCCATGCAGATATATTATCGCCGTTCAAGTTATTGTTACTTAAAATGAATAAATGTTTGTGCACAAGGGGGGAGCGTGTTTATCTATCTGTATTTGCTTCCGTTGCTGTTGAGTCGTCTGATATCGAACGTCGTCGGTCCTCGACTGATGAGTCCATCCGCGTAAGGATCGACCAGCTCGGCGAACAATGAGAAAAATGTCGTCCAGCCCGGGTCATATGTCGGTTGTAGGGTCATAACAGTACACACTCGTGTTCTGATAAATAATCGATAATTTAACCCGTTTTTCTGTGAATTTTGCTGCTTAGGGGAGATTTTTAGAAAATCTAAAAATAATTGTATGCGATAAGGCTATACTGACGCTACATCATCCATATTTTGAAAAATGGTCACCACGAGTTATGTGATTGCACGGTGAAATTGCAAAAATGGTCAAATTCCGTTTTGGCGCTAAGCCGATAACGACCCTTAGAATTTCGAAATTTGAAACTTTGTCTTCAGAATCGTAAAGAGCTCATCTTCAGCTACAAAATGCGTTTTTTCGCATCCAAATTCGACCATTCTATCGCCAGATATGAATAGACGAAAAAGTGTCGCAATACTTTTGTGCGATACTGTATCTGCTCTCTAGACGATGACGAAAGAAGTAGAGGGATTTAATGTATTTTATTTTAATAGGCACGTAATATCAGATGAAAGAGATATCAACGCACAGTCAAACCATCACGACTATGCATCGTTGTGGAAAAATTCGACCTCTCCTCCGCAAGCCGCCGTCTGAAAGAAAGAAATAATCTTGGAAACAATTTTTTATTAGATCAAAACTACTCATTTCTAGATGTCTCACAGAATTATAAATAGACGAAATTACAAACCATAAGGTGTTTATTAAAATGAGCGTTGTATCGCATACGCCACCCGATGCATTTTGAACAACGGAAGAATGTCCCCGGCATATGTTTGTGCTTGCTGAAAAGACCATTTCTTGCCTGACAGCACCAAAAAAGAATTAAACCACATTTCAGAAATTCATGTTTGAAATTGTTGCAAATTTTCGGAATGAGATAAAACTGGACAGGTCGAGACTGTGTATGTGCTTCGGTATTCTTCACATACGCCATTAGATGCTTCGACAGCGACCAAGAAGTAATGCCGTCCTTCATTCTCGCCTTGAGCTGTTCTTTACAGAGTGGACAGTGTCGCCCCGGAAGGATGCTCGTATTTCGCCTGCCAATTATCCGATTTGTCAAAAGTATACTTTCAGCAAAAAATCGTCTCTCACCCGCAACGCGGCTTCCCATTAGGGTTGTAATCGAAGACAAGTGGGCCGCTGCATCCCTGAATTTAATTTCTTACGAACCCAGAAGGCATAAAACAATTTTCTCACCCTGGCATGTGTTTCCGAATTCAATACACGATTGCATTTGAGACACTTGAATAGTGTTCCGGTGAATTCATGCTCCTTGGCGATATGCATCCGCATGCTTTTAAGCTGCCCAGCGGTGCGCTTCTCAGGACAAAACGGGCACTGGATCATCGTCGAATGCCCTTCGTTAGTTGTAGTTTCTTCCTCTTCCTGGCCGCTCATCGTTTCATCAACGTCGTCGTATTCTCTTTCCTCGGATTTCGTCAAGAAATGCTCATCAAAGGTTGTATCTTCAAGGAGCAATATCGTTCGCAATCAATTTTATATCGTTCAGTGTCTACGTCATACAATCAGTCAAACTTGATTTTTATAGAAGAAGGGAAACGTACAGACCTTCATTAGAATCATCACCGAATTCTCTCTCCTCGATAACAGTGAATTCCTCTTCCGCCGGTGGCTCGCATTTCGGCATCTGAGCGCATCCACCGAGGACTGCTACTTCTGAAAGTTAAAGTTCAACGGAAACCTTCATCATCTTCCATAGTCGTAATCATTGGAGAATTTTGCTGAATGAAAACAATGGGCTTGACTTCTTCCATCACCAAGTCAGCATCTGGCTTGTGCGGAATAGTCTCCAGCAAATCCTTTCTAACCTTCAACAAGCATCACATCGTTTGAAGAGCTTGCGCAGAATTCGCTTTCCTCCCGAGGCTCGGACTTCAGCCTTTGATCGGTGTCGCAAGCAATAACTGCTGGAAAGTGAGTCGATTACAAGAATTTATTCCCGATCCTTCCAAACCATTTTCCTGGACGATTTCAACCGGTTTGGCCCCTCGCATCTCGTATTCTAGTTCAGCTCCGTGTTGTGAGAAACTTGACCGATCAAGTCGATCCATGTTGGTTTTCCGATGCGAGAACGAAATCAGAATGGACTGCGCGAGGAAGAAAAATAATGCCTGAAATTTCGGTTAAACCTGCAATCAAACCCAAACCAACGTTGAGGTCTTCGTCGGTATCCCCCACTTCCATACTTTCAAGGCAGGCACTCAATTCGTCGAGAACGTCGGGGTCGATCCTCTGAAACGAACCCGATTTACGATATGCGATCAAGACGCCACTTCACTCACTTTTGCACAAATAATGAGCGAGAACATTTTTGTAAATCCTTGAAAATATGAGAAATATGGAACCTCTTCCATGGAGCTTAGCAAGAGTTTGTTGATCTTCGCCAGGACGTTTTGAGTCGACTTCGGAATCAGCGAACGAGCGATGAAAGCAACGTTGCGTAGAAAACTCCGTATTATGAGCTTGTCCGACATGTCGTTCGGCCTTTTGTGCGAGTCCTTTAATTTAATATTTTTATTGGCGCCATAATTATTTAAAACTATTATTCAGAGCTAATTGGGCAAGTTTCCACCCGTACGCGATACTAATTATTGCACGGTGCGAATATTAATTAATCTATAGAAAGAAGAAAATAATCTATAGAAAGAAGAATATTTGTTAAATGTGTCAAATAAATAATTTACGTTTCAAGAGATCATAAATGGAAAGCTTTGCACATTTACCCACAAGAAAAACAAAGAAAATTCTGAAGCTCTCAAAGAAGGTCGACTTCGGACAGTGGAAAGCACGAATGGCACAAGAGAGACAAAATTATGAAAAGCGAACAAGAAGAGGCAAAAAACAAGAAGAGGCAGACAAGACGCATTTCAAGCGACCCGCGTGTTAGTGTCCGGGAATTTGCGATGCAAGGATACAATGCGGTCGTCAGATACAAGTTACTGTAGCTACATCTATTGAAATATGTAAATGCTCAATCACGGAGTTGAATCGCAGTGAAAGAACTCGACCTCTCCTCCGCAAGCCGCCATCTGAAATAAGGGAACGTCGTCAAGGCAGTTGCTGGCCGATCAAGTACCTTGAAGTGTCTTTGAAAATGGCCGTTGCTTCGCATACGAATTTCGATACATTTAGTACAACGGAAGAATGTCCCTGGTGTCAGCTTGTGCTTGCTGAAAAATAATAGGAAACCTCTGTAATATCTGAGATCAAGGATGTATGGAGGGCCATGAAGAACAACGTCAAATATTCAGAGTATTTTACTTTAATTAATTTACACATTGATCAGGCGCATAAACCGGGTGTTATTCGGATGTCTGTATTTTATATTGTTTACTTACAGTGCGAGATGCTGCGATAGCGTATATAACGAAACGCCATTCTTCACGCTCATCTTCAGTTGCTTCTTGCAAATTGGACACGTCTTTCCCGCCATGATGCTGATCTTTCGACTGGAAAATAATCGATCATTAAAACGATGCTTCTTTCAGTCTTACCCAACACGCCGCTTTTGAGCAGGATAATGATCGATGATCAGCGGTCCTATGCATACCTGTAATTAATTATATTTATTTGATTTAGTGACTAATGTGAATTGTACGAATGACAAATAAGCAGCACTTTTCCAATTAGGCAAAATTGGACTATCGGAGACGAAAATAGTTAATAGCAAATGCCTCATCGCTCATAGCATTACCTTGATATGCATTTCCGAATTGAGGGAAATGTTGCATTTGCGGCACTTGAATAGGCGGCCGGTGAATTGCCGTTTCTTCAACATGTGCTTCCTGATGATAGCATGAATTCCCTCGGCGAGATTCGATGGGCAGAATGGACATTTGGCTGTCGACGAATCTGTTGCATTCGCCGGAGGCTTTTCCTCGTCCTCCTCATCGCTCATAGCATCTTCACTGAATTCCCGCTTCTCCATCTTCGATGTGGATGCCCCCTCGAATGGCGGAGCTTCAAGGTTTCGATAGGGAAAATTCAAGGACGCACAGACCTCCATCGAAAGCACCGTGTGCTTCCATCATCCTCGAAACTTCGGATTCATAATCATCCCAGGGCTCGCATTTCGGCGTTACACTGCAGTCAAAGGATGCTCCTTCTGAAAAAAATATGTTTAAAGCAAACCCAAAATAAATCAAACCATCATCGTCTAATGATGCATCATTGTGTGGAACAACAACTACGGGCTTGTCCTCGTCAGGCTCCAATTTAACAGTGGCTTGTTGGTGAAATAAATTCATGGAATCATCGACATCCATAGTGTTTTTGCGATGCGAGAATGAATGTAGAAGGGACTGGGCGAGGAAGTAAAATAGCGCCTGAAATTCAGAATAACCGTGAATTCGGACGCAAAACTAACGTTGACGTCCTCGTCGTCGTCGTCCACTTCCATGCACCCAAGAATGACACTCAATTCGTCCAGAACGCCAGAGTCGAGCTTCTAAACAACTAGACATTACTTGGAATTAATCAATAACATAAATGACGTACTCCTTGAACGGAATGCAGCAAGAGCTTGTTGATCTTGGCCACGATGCTTCGCGATTCTTCCGGGAGCAGCGAACGAGCGATGAAGTTTACGTTGCGGAGAAGACTCCGCATCGTAAGGTTGTCCGTCATGCTGGAAAATGTTTCTATGCAGATACTTTTGTTTTAGTTTTTTATCTGATACTGCTTCGTTGGAAAAAATGGGAATTAGGAAGCGAACGAATTGACCTGTTCCCCGCAAGGGCGAGAACGTCAATTTTGTTTGGTTCAAGCATGAATAAATTAGAATATTTGTGGATGGAAATAGCATAATAAAAATAATAAATTAGATGTTTATGCGTAAATCGGTTATAAACGGAAAAATGAGAGAGGTGTATGGGCCTTTAAGGTACTCGGCAAGTTTCACAAATCCCGGCATTACTCCGTTTAGCGTGCACCTGTTTCGCATGGAAAATGAACTATTTTCCATAAATGAAACATGTATTCTACCTATTCGGACCTCGGGGATCACAATTACATCAAAATCCCGGCCAAATAATATCTCAATCAAGGCGAACTCGTGCTTTGCTAAACAGAGTAATGCCGGAATATCAGACCTTGCCGAGTACCTTTAGAACACGACGCACTCTCAATGCCATGAATTCGCCAGACAGAGACCAACAGAGCGTTCGTGCAAGTGGGTTAATTGTAATCAAACGTGCTGATAATAATTTCAACCGAAAACATGTTTAGCAAGTCAAATATGAATTAGTTTGAATCGGAAAGGAACAGCCGTATATTTTCAATCGGCACGCGCGTCCGTGTCCGGGAAATAGGGTAGGGTACAAAAATGCTATTATGCGGTCATGAGATGGAGTGCAGATAATAGATGATGGATTACGGTCTCGTTCCGCAGTAAAAGAACTCGGCTTCGCCTCCGCAAGTAGTCGCCTGCAACAACGGAAGTTTTTTTAATGTGTTTATGTTTAAGCCTAATTTAATGATGATTTGTAGACAAAAATCGATTCAAATGCATGTTTCGAAAAAAATACCTTAAAATGTCGTTGAAGATGGGAGCTGCATCGTGAGCGGATGTTGGCGCACTTTGAGCAACGGAAGAACGTTCCTTTCGTCTCCTTGTGCTTGCTGAAATGTTACCAGTCTCGAGATCACATTATCAATTCGAGAAAAACTATTGTAAACTAAGTTATCCCTTGGGAAAGCTGAGGACCTTTCATGTTTACTTCTTGGAAAGACTCCTTACGTCGTGAGATGATTCGACAGCGACCACGTGGTAACGCCGTTTTTCATCCGCGAAGCGAGTCGTTCCTTACAAATTGGGCATGCCCGCCCGGGGATGATGCTGCTCTTTCGCCTGTGAAAATTTGTATATTTTTTATATTCTCGGTGGATTGATCATTCCGGACAATACGCTCATCGCCCTACGATCTCTCTCCACTGTTCTCTCGTTTATCTAGCCGCCTGACAACAGTGGAGAGAGATCGTAGGGCGATGAGTGTATTGACCGGAACGTTCAATCCGCCGACAATACTAGCGTGTCTTACCGAAAACGCGGCTGCTGTTCTGGGTCGTAATGGAAGACCATTGGGCCACTGCATCCCTGAAGCAAATTTTGCCTTAGATTCCCAGAATTGTTCGTACCTTCAAATGCGTTGCTGAATTCAAGGCAATATTGCATTTGATGCACTTGAATAACGAGCCGGTGAATTCGTGCTTCTTGAAGATGTGCTTTTGGATGCTCGCAATATTATCTGCAGCGCGCGTCGCAGGGCAAAATGGGCATCTGATAGTCGGTGATTCTCCTGCATTCGACGGAGATTCTTCCTCTTCTTCTTCTTCCTCTTCATCGTCCATCGTTTCTTCGAAATCGTATTCTTGTGCCTCAGCCTTGGACGAGGTAGTCTCGTCTGATGTTGCATCTCCAAAGAACGGATAGTGGAGAGTTTTAGAGACATTCAAACCTCCATCGAACTGCTCGCTTGATTCCGCAGCCTTGGAAACTTCTAATTCTTCGTCATCCAGTGGCTCACTTTTCGGCGTCTGACTGCGATCGATGGATGGTTCTGCTGAAAAGTTTTCTTTCTGAACATCGTTCTTTTTTTAAAATAATACCTTCATCGTGTTCCACGGCGGGCATTTCTACTGAAGAATTTTGCTCAATGAAAGCTTCGGGCTTGCTTTCTTCCGTCTCCAATTCAACAACATCTCGGGGATGTGGAATAGTCGACGTATCAGGTCCATCCTTGTTAGATTTCCGATGCGAGAACGAAATCAGAAGGGACTGCGCCAGGAAATAAAATAGTGCCTGAAATTTCGTAAAACAATAAGCCGTGCTACCGGGTGCAAACTAACGTTGAGATTGTCATCGGAATCGCCTACATCCATGCTGGCGAGGAAGGTTCGTAATTCATCAAGAATTCCTTGGTCCAATTTCTAAATTATGAGATTTCTTTGCCCAGCGAATTAGGTACCTGTTCGATGACGCAGAGCAAGAGCTTGTTCATCTTCGCCAGGATGCTTTGCGACGGCTCAGGAAGCAGCGAACGTGCGATGAAACCAACATTACAGAGAAGACTCCGCATCATGAGCTTGTCCGTCATTTTCGAAAATGAAATAAGCAGTGACTGCGCGAGGAAGTAAAATAACGCCTGAAATTAAGTATGGAAATGTGGCATTCCCATAAGTCGACGTCTGGAAAAATGCACTCTCAAGTAAACTGGCAATTTGCCAAGAAGTTCTCCCCAGTCCTTCTTTAACCGTGCGGGAGGGGGGTCTAAACTAACGTTGATATTGTCGTCGGAATCGCCTACTTCCATACTGGCGAGGAAGGCGCGAAATTCATCAAGAATAGCTTGGTCGCATTTCTAAATTATGAGATATACCAGATTTCCACTGGCAAGGGAATGAGCACCAACTTTGTGAGCCATAGAAACGTTAATAAAATATGGTACCTCTTCGATGGAGCAGAGCAAGACCTTGTTCATCTTCGCGAGGATGTTTTGTGATGGCTCCGGAAGCTGCGAACGAGCGATGAAACCAACATTGCAGAGAAGACTCCGCATCATCAGCTTATCCGTCATTTTTGCGATAAATTAATCAATTGCGGCAGAAGGCTCGTTGAACGAGCTTACGCACTTGCGCGAACACCATTTATTGCGTGAAAGTGCGAATATAATTAACAGAGGACAATGCCTTGAATGTTCGTGCGCGCGAAAAGCAATTTCGAATCTTTTTACGAAATTCATTCCAATTGATCATTGACACTTCCAATTTTATGAATCTAAATGCGTGACGAGAATGACAACAGTGTTCCGAATATTTTCTCAAAATAAACAATTGTGAGTTGAAAATTAATCATCTGAAATGTCTGCAGTCTAAATCACCTCGGATAATGATCCTGTATGATTCATCCTAGACAAATGAAGAGATGCCAAACATTTCGGATGATTCATTTTTCATTTCATCTCCATTTTCGGACGAATTCTGCCACCACTAATAAATATGTAAATATACGATCAAGGCTTTCCAGTGCAATGGAAGAACTCGACCTCTCCTCCGCAAGCCGCTTTCTGTAAGAGAGAAATCTCCGTGGACAGACGTGGGCAAAGAAAATGGAATTAACGAAATCGAGCGATAACGTAAAAGGATAGACGCAGGCTGGGATCAAAACCTGCGTCTCTTCTTTCACATTATCTCTCACCTCGTTAATTTCCATTTTCTTTGCCCGGGGCCTATATCTCATGTTTGATTCGACCATATAGCTACTAAATAAGTAAATTATGGTTAATTAAAAATGTTTGCTTCGAAATATGTACCTCAAGGTGTTTATTGAAATGGTTGCGTCCACGCATGCGAATGTCGACGCATTTAGAACATCGGAAGAACGTTCCCGGGGTATCCTTGTGTTTGCTGAAATCGGTACATTTGCCAGAAACGATTGCTATTGTTACGCTCCAAAGAACTTATAGCTTATCCCTCGATAGCCAAACATTATACATTATCAGTCAAAAGTATAGCAAAACTTTTTCACCCAGATTGGACCATTTAGGGTTGAGATATGAACAATCGAAAAAGTGGTGAATACTTTTGACCGATACTGTATGTCAGAGCCCAGGAGGAGTTTATAGCAACCGTCTTGTCGACTTCGGTTTGAAACCGTGTTCAGCTATCATTCAAATGTTTTGCATTCTAATCATTTTCATTGCGGAGATACAAAAAAGTACGGCACTATTGGGATTTTAGGTATCCACAACATTGCGAAAAAATTGTTCCTCCTAATTTCCTGCGGATAGCGTACGTTCCGTTGTACGCGCTCGCGCGACCCGCGACGAGCGATTTTCATGCTTGCGAGAAGCGTGAGGTGCGATGTTTGGGCCAACGCTCGTAGCGATGCTGTGACACAAACGCGCCGGGTTGACAAGGGGAGGAAAATTTCGCACCGTTCCCGCAATTCTCCTCCCCTTGT
>JACMIG010001221.1:0-21993 GCA_014805385.1 Levipalatum texanum
ATTTCGACCTGACGTCAGGTCAGAGTCCGGACCTCAGGTCTGTTCTCCAGACCTGACGTCAGGTTTGACCTCAGATCGAGACACTTTACTACGGCGGCAGAAGTCACCGCCAACTTCTCATCGATGTTGCAATGCATCGAAGCAAAAGGATGCAAGGAGTTCGGCCAGGTATGCAATCTAAAAGTGTAAACTGGATAAATGGTACTATTTTATGTGTATATGACAAATTTAGACGTTTTGACTCTCGCACATGTCCGGAGTGCAATGTCACTGAACCCTTTGTAGTCAGCCAACTCCACGACGCAAATGACGAACTGCGTCTACAATGCGCCGTATTATTCTGGCTATAATGCGCCTTGCCAAATCACCTATGGATGCGGCACAGGTGAGTCGATTTACGGCTTCTTTGTAATGTATTAGAACTATCGTTTGTACAAACGATAGTTCTAATACACCGGGCACTTACAGACCGGTGAAATCATGCAGTAGATATATTCGGCTCATATTTACAGGTCACTATCCAAGTAACCCTCACTACCTCTACAACGGTGGCCTCAGGATGTGGTGCGACCAAAGCACGTCGGAGTGGAAGAGCGTCGAAACTAACGTCACTGTTAAGGTATGATTATGGTTTGCTGGCGCACCAAGAAGATATGACGGCGCATTGCATTCCCACAGTCTTAATGATGATGAACAAGAGACATCGAACCCTTCATTTGGTTAAGAGATTACACCATGTCTGGGCGGCCAATGCCAATCGGTACTGGAAAAGTGAAAGCGCACTCTGTAGGAATCCGACGCAATTACCTGCACCGCCGGACAATCTTCGCTCTACTCCATGTTTTTAGATTGATATGAATATGCTGCGGCAAATAGTTCCCGTTCGTGGTTATTCCTTATGAAATACGACAGCAAAATTAAGCAGACGACAATCCTTCCCATTGCAGTGAACGTTATCGAGAAGACGATGGAGTTGATCCGGAGGATAGTTAATGAGAGCTCCCCCTATTTCTGTCACATCAATGGCTACGATGTGGCAACCGATGTATCCTACTTCATCCTCCTGCCTTTCTGCAAGGACTCGTGCAATGCAATGCAACTCGTTGTCCCGAAGGGCGTTCAAATGGATACGGTACGAATGCGTTTCAATTTGAGTAATTTGGCGAACTTGAAACGTTTTAGCCCCCGATTTACTCTGGTCCAGGCGGCGTCACCTTTATTGGCAAGCCGGGATCGTACGTCTTCACGTGATGTGAAGGTAGAACTAAAACATAAAAAGCACAAAATATAACGGACGTAAACAATTGAATTTTGGATTCACATATAGTCGTAGGAACGGAAAAAACGTTCCGGACAATATGCTCATCGCCCTACGATCTCTCTCCACGGCGTACTGTCCGGAACGTTCACTCCGCCGACAATAACTGTATATCGAAAAAGAAATATTTGACGAGATCAGGCTACCAGTCCACAGGAAAACTGAAATAACTGTGAGACAGATAAACAATAAATATCCCGGTTCTGCAAAATAGCAAGTAGCATAGTAAAGTAGCATGGTCAGTGACGGTAACAAGTCGGGTGTTTCAGCATTTCGCTAATACGAATTGCGATATGTTCCAGGATATCAATACCCTGCCGGTTCTCCCTATCGAAAAGCAAAGGAGCAGAAAGTGACGTGCTTCGGAAATGGCAGCTTCTACGACGAGACCGCTGGAGGCGGATCGTACGTCTTCACGTGATGTGAAGGTAGAACTAAAACATAAAAAGCACAAAATATAACGGACGTAAAATTGCTCACTGCGAAAAGGTAAGTGCACTTTAAATTTAACATTCTCCTCTTTCTGTGAATATGCTTTTTGTAACTCAACAACTTGTCGTAGTGAATCCAATGGACTGGAATTGCCGCAGTTCCCAAAGAGTTCACTACGTCGTTCTGTTTCGACATTGAGCAACAGTCTTGTCGTCTTCCAAGGCAGAGATAGTGAAAATAAATCATCAATCTACGAAAAAGCATCGAAACTGACATAATATATTCGCAGTCCCTTTGAGAATCGTGCAATTCAGACCAAAGGCTGCTCTCTCCCCTCATGGGACTCGAATGTGATCGCGAAGGAGAACGGAACGTGCACAGAGCTTCAAGGAGGTCTTGTGGTCTCCGGATGCCAGTACAGCGTAGAATGCATGAAAGGTGAGCAATCTTTTTAATTCTGTAGCGAAGCACAACTGATAGCTCATTTTTCTCAAGGGAGAGAGAACAGTCAAAATCCTTTGGTAAACGCGTTTACCGTCCATGAGATTTCGCTCGAAATATGAGATAATATGAGATGTTTCAATCAGGTCAAGAAATCGCCTTCGAATCGCATTGGTTTCTGTTCAGTTATTTTTTTCATGAAATTCCTTCACTCCGAGCAAATGCCTTGTTTAAAGACGGCATGGCATATTTGCTCTGTTTAGCCACTAAGCCACTAAACAGAGCAAATATGCCATGGCGTCTTTAAACAAGGCATTTCGCCCCGTTTGTAACTGTTTTCCCGGTGTTTTTCGAATTTTTTTGCTCGGAGTTAAGGAATTTCATTTATAAAATAACTGAATAGAAACCAATGCGATTCGAAGGCGATTTCTTGACCTGATTGAAACATCTCATTTTATCTCATATTTCGAGAGAAATCTCATGGACGTACGGTAAGCCCGCATCGTACAATTATGACTACATAATATTACGTTTGTGTTTTCTACCAACGATCATACGCGCACGTGCGCAACATCCAGAACAACAATTACACTTCAGACTTCTATAGAATCCAAAGGGAGTACCAGACCATTGCGTACCAAACAATTACCTGTCGTGAGGGCGACATAGCAGGATATTGGGTCAATGCTGGACGGACGGAGGAGGTACTTACTGTATTTAGTGCCATTTGTTCTGTATTTAGCGCTATCTTACTGTGTTTAGTGCAAGGATACTATAATTATCGAAATCTTTATATATTTATCAGGCGAATATCCTGAAATGCAAACTTGGCTGCCTGACGGCACCGACTAATACCAACTCGAGCACGAGCACCGAAACTGTAGTAATCGTAATTGATAACGTGCACGTCACGTGCAGCACGAGTGAGTTTTCTAAGTTTAAAAGACATTTCCGTAAAGAAGGGGTAGGAGGAAACAGATTTCCATGGGGGCGATTGGGGACAAAATGCACTTTGGCCTGATCGTGAGTCTGGTTGCACTTTGGGCTGTGTTCGGTCTAGATTTCCATAACGACAGTAATTCGAAAAGTTCCTCCTTCTCCTTCTTTGACCCTCCGACTTTATACCGAGTCGCGGAATATCAAAAAAAATTAAAAGTTTCAGTTGTCCCCTGAATCATAGCCTGCATATAAAACCTCGATGAAAATCGAGCTTCGAAAACGATGGAAGTTTCAGAGAACATGACGGGTTCCTCCGATGGTGCCACGTTTCCCTTCCACTGTCCACCCTCCAACTACTCCAACTCGACGACGAGTCCCTGTTCGAACACGTGTCCCCTTCTTGTCTATCCAGACTCCTTTGACGCATCTACTCCTCCCATCATCGATAAGAACTATGACTCGACGTTGCCCGAGTGGATCAAGGTCGTCCCGAACGGTGGAAAATACACACTGACGTGTACGGGAGGTAGGCGACTTTCACCGAATCTGAATCTGGAAAAATTAATATCAAATTATAATATTACAAAATTTCCCGGTTTCAGGCAAAATATTCGCTGGAACCAGTACATCATCGCGCACCTACACATGCAATGGGGCTACGGGCAAGTATATCGTAGATGGTAGGGATTCTTGGCAGCAGGCCAAAAATTACCAAACAATTCGTAGGCATCTCTGGAACAGAAGTCACCTCAGTCACGTACACCTGCATCGATGCTCCGACGACTACGGTATAAATAAGCGCTCTATTATAGAAAATCATACGAATTTATAGACGACTACGACAACAACTACTACCACTACCACGGTATGTATGTTTTCGAAGGAGAGTTCGAATTTACAGATATCGAAAAAAAGTTTGCATGACGGCCGCCAACCGCTCTACGAAATGATTTATCTTCCGAATTTTGATTTGTTTGTAATCGGTCGACGTGCACGCTTCTTCCATATCCTTTTTTTCTGAAATAATGTTGATTTTTTAAACCAAAATATCCGAATTACAGCCTCAGGGATGCACCATCCCACCGGCAACGCCTGGAGTTGTTGCAAAACCAAATGGAACCTGTCCTACGTCCGGAGACAGGGTACCGCCGGGTTGTAAATACACACTGGAGTGCGCTGATGGTATTAAAATGTTTTTCTAATATAATATAAGCCAAACAATTACAGAATTCTTTCCGTCTCAGACGAAATACCAGACGGTATCGGGGCAGACGATAACGTGTAGCGGAACGAATTGGATCAGCGACGGCGAGAGTCAATCGGTATTTTCTCTATGGGTTCTCTTCTTATTAATTGCTTAATTTGCAGGTAGATTTCTTGAGATGCAAAAGAGGATGCCTAAATCCCAAAAGCACAGACGCTTCGAGTGATACGCAGATCGTCACAACAATTACTAATCAGAAATTGTATATCATCTGCTATTATTGTAAGTGTTAGGAAGATGACACCATATTCTGAAGAGCTGTAAAATAAAAATTGAATTTTAGATCGCGGTAGATATAGGAAATTTAAAATCGTGCCTCATTGCAGATAATAGTTCCGTGACTGTGACCGGAGCCGTATTCAAATTCCACTGTAATTCTACGACATCCAATTCAACGTCCGGCGTGAATTGCACCAATTCTTGTCCCGAACTCAAGTTCTCGGACTTGCTGGATGCCCCGACGAAACCGCTGATCGTGGAACCATTGAACGGAACATTTGTTGTGCCACACGGTGATTCGTATATTCTGCAGTGCCAGGAAGGTTAGTCTTCTATTTGTCGCCCCACCCCCCAACCTTTGCAATTGTCGTTCCGACCTCGCGTACCTTAGCAGAGAGTTTTTTGTATCTTCAAGGAGAAAAGGAAACTGTAGCTGAAATTTTTCGTGCTACTTGATTCCATCCGAATTGTGGAAGAAATCAGCCATAGATTCCTTATTAGCGTTTAGCATTTTTGGGGGGACGCATTTTTGCGAATTGCGGAATATTTCATAACCGGAGTTTTAGGTGGCGTTTTCAAGGAAACTGGAACGGCTACGCGAACGTACACTTGCAACAGCGTGACCAAGAAGTATCGAGTTGATAGTATGAGCGGTAGAAGACACATAAACATGATATCAATTATAGGTAGCGAAAGTGAAGTGTCGGATGTCGAGAACACATGCGTGGCAGGACCGACTACGGTAATTGTTCATAATGCCCCTCAACTCGTAGATTGGTCCTGCCAAAAACAACACCAAATTGTTGCAGACGACTACAACAACACCGACTACGACGTCCACAACGGTATGTTCAAATTCAATAAACAGAAAAATCATTCCTGAGTGTATCGGCAAAATTCAAGGATGATGCAAATGCATTTCCTTCTGTTGGACGAGTAGCCCTCTATTTCAGACCACGACTCCAACAACGACTTCCACCACAACCACAACTGTGAGGAAGTTCTTCTGAATACATATTTTTAGGCATTGAAACAGCAAGCTCATATTCCTGCTTGACATTCGACTAGCACCAAGAAGGCAATTATAATAGAAATTATTTTCAGCCCACCACAACAAAAACGACACCCATGACCACTACGGTAGGGCCTCTTCCATGCAGTAATTTCATTTAAACTTCAGCCAACAACAACGACAACGACGACTCCGACAACGACCACTACCGCGGTATTTATACAAGCGAAAAACATATCTCGATATTGCCAACTGCATGTGTTTCTCTGTTCCACTCTGTAATATTGCTTTCATCTCATTTTGCGTATTGCACTAGTCCATCATGATTCCAAGTTTTGCCGACGCGTAACCATTCCGCGCTCCATTTCTCATAAGAAATTAGGGGCTCTCATTTTCTGACCTCTGGCATGGAACAGGCGATTTGCGCACCAATGTATTTGTCTTGACAACCCGGTGGACTCTCACGATATCGCAATGATGACAAAAGTGGCATTGCAGTTCAAGGGCTGCGTGCTTCCCGACGAGAACGAGAAATCCACCACCATAACATACACGATTGGAGACTGCGCCGTGACCAACGGACGCTTCCCTATCGGGTGTCAACTTAGTCGGAAGTGCAATAAGGGTAAGGAATACATTTGAAGACATAGAATCAGTCCTGACACTATGGCTCTACGCGACTTTTTGGAAGATAACTAACCTTTATTTTTAAGATTTTAAATTCAAATGATCACCAGACCATAAGAGATTGATTCCAGATTATTACCCCGAGCAAATGCAGTTCTACAATAAGACAAATCAGTGGCTGACGTGCAAGGATGGCGGAGGATTCTCAGCATTCTGGTCGTATAGCAATGGAAAGGAACCGGTGTGTAGGGAATTATTCTAATTGTAAGGGCTCTTATTATTCGTTCTCGAAGTTATTAACAAGAATGTTGGCAACTTTGACTACCTATTTCGTTCAACCTCTATAATTTTTGTTTCCGCATTTTTCGATTACTCTTCAGATCGAAGTTCTCAAGTGCATCGCAGGCTGCATCGCGTATCAGTACAACACGAATTCGACGCAGATCTACAAGATCTTCACCTTCTACGCTGAAGACAGCACTGTTTCCTTCACGATTCAATGCTTTACCAGTAAGTACTTGCAAAACGCAATTTACAATCACGCGGGTTCTTCCATTTGTGCCAAAATTTGTTTGCATATTTAGCGAGGTATTAGCATAAATGACATATTTTGAATATTTAAGATTGAACAGGTTCAACCTCTTTGATTACTGTCAATTTTGAAATCAGACCAGACTCATTGTCAGGCCAAAGTGCACTTTGGCTCTAATGGCCCCAGATATTTTAAGTAGGCGGAATCTTGCTGATACTCCTCCTTTCAACGTCGGCCTTATTGCATCCATACAGTGAACCTGACGATCTACACCAACAGTCCTGCCGTCGACGATATGTACCGCTGCAAAGACAAGCCATTTGCGAACTACACCTCGATACCTTGCAATTATTCCTGCCCAATACTTCTGAATCCTGCTCAGCTCGATTTGGAAACGATTGTGAACAGGTTGATCTTTTATTTAATATTTGCTTTTCAAATCTATTTCCAGATTTATTCATAATGTCGGCAACGATTCGGCAACAACGCTAGTTGCACACGGAGGATTGTTCAAAGCACGGTGTCCGAACGGTTTCGAATCTCCATTTATTTGACGTAAAGATTCTCAAAAATTGCAGGAAAAGTCTTCGAGGAAACGGGCAAAAATTATTTTCCGAAAATCATTCGTGTTGAGCAACATTACTACTGTAATGTGTACTTTGCATTATGTAGGTGGAACGTGGGTGGTCCCAGCTTGCTCCAGCGTATCTCGTCGGTGAGCAAATGGTAGATCAAACGGGCGCTAAGCGCAGAAAGACCGGAAAAATATTGCCACCCCGTGGGTTCTTCACAATAAATGTGCATGGGAATTCGACGCATAGGATGTCAACGCTGAAAAAGTGTCCAGAATCCATATTGCCTGATTATGAGTGACCATATACAATTAAGCTCTACATCGTTGCAGATGGCAACAGTGAAGTGGATGAGGTCAAAGACACGTGCATTGCTCTCACGACCACAACTAGGATAACGACTACAACGGTACAAGTAACACCGCTCTTGACAATAGGAATTATATGGTTGTCTAATAAAATCGAAATGTCTAAATTCTAATACGGAGTTCCGTATTTCTAAAAGGCAGACAATTTGGCTTGGCAATAAGCTTTCTACTCCTGACATCATTCAGACCACAACAACAACTCCGACGACAACGACTGTGGTGAGATGGAGGTTTAGTAACTATTACAAAAGGAAGGGTCGTCCCTTTCTTTGTTTGCATTGCATTCAGACGACGACAACACCTACGACGACGACAACAACAACTCCGACTACGACAACTGTGCGTCCATTTTATTAATTCTAAAAGAATCCGCTGGAAAGCTCATATTGCCTACATATCTTGGACGACGGAAAGTCTGATTGGTTCCTTTGTTTTTTTTTTGTTTTACTGGCAAAATCATTCATTCAGCAAACTGACTTACACCGAAAAAAATATTATCGTGTCACTGTTCTTCAGACGACCACCCCAACTACCACGACCACTACCACTACCGTATGGCTCTTACGAGAGAAGAAGAAACAAATTCACTCAGCCCGTCACAGCGACCTGCATCGACTTGAAGGAAGGGGATAGCGTCACGTCCACCAGGGATGGCTACACGAGTCCCGGTCCCGCCCCAGCCAAGGCGACCATCGTATCGGCATGCAAGGATGGTAGGTTTAGTTCAAAACCTAAAAATAAAAAATGCGTAATTAATGGTCAAGGTGATGAGATTGGTTTTCTGTTTTTCCTCCAGATAAAGAAGAAGCGTATCTTATTTTTGAAAGATTCTTCTGACAAAATAGTGCGTAGAAATGCTGTATCGTGGTATTGCCACGATGCGATTCTATGTTAAAACCGGGTCAATTTGAGGCTATTTTCCCGTGGATGACAAGTACCGCGTCCCGAAAAAGCAAGAACTGACGTGCAACGGAGGAGAGTGGAAAGACCAGATGGGCACAGTGGTGAGTCAGTCCAGTTGCATCGACTATAATATTAGCGAAGTTCTTATTCCATCATAATGTAATCACAGAATACGAAGTATAGGACCAAATAACTCTTTTTTTAGAAAAACGGAATGACTTCCGCTTGTCTTATTCTCTACGGTTCGGAGACACCTCTGTATTGTGCCGCACCATAGAACATCTATTTCCCCGTTCCGCTTGCGAAACATCCGCCTCCCATATCTATATATAGCGCTCATATGAAATCTATGGCTTATTTTTTCCGCACTTCGGTTGGAGTCGAGGATCAACTAGCATGCCAAATTTCAGCCATACACTACGCGACAAAAGTATTTGGACACTTTTTGCAGGCCTCATAACTTTTGGTTGCCTCCATGAAGTCAAATCGGGTAAAAAGGATATGGTAGACCTACTCAAGGCTGTCATGCCGAAAAGTGACTTCGAGCCTGCAGAACCTCTGGCTATTATTGATCGAGCTTTAGAAAATGTGATTTTTTGTGCTTTTTTGATTTTTACCCCCACCCTGGAAACGAATCAGATTAAAAAACCAAAAATTCTACTTATACATCAGACTGATGGGAACTTACGCGCATAATGCCAGGTGCGGGAAAAATTGCCTGAATTTGTTGCAGGAGCTCAAAGTCAGTCACACATTTTCTGGAAAATTCCATATTAAACGGCCAATACATCGAATCGCAGTAAACAGGGTATCAAAACGATTCACTTCGGAAGCTGTTTATTTTCCAATACAAAAAGGTTCCATATTGGGCACTATGACGAAATTCGCTTTCCACTGGAACCTCATATTGGTGTTGCCTCAAAATCGTGGACAACGTTGAGCAAAATGGACCTTATATGCCAAACTGTCACATGACATCTCAGGAACAAGTCTGCCAAGTTTCACGATTTTAGCACATTCTGCACCGAAGATACAGCGAGTTTTGTGAGATGTCTGACGCTTACGGATCGGCAATCATTTTTAAACTTTGACCACAAACGTGCCCCAAACATGCCTGAATTTGACTGGAAATGGCCTATAATGAGCAAACTTCACTTATTCTTTCATAAAATGTCGCCAGCATTACTCTACCATATAATTTAGGAGAGGGGGTATTGACGAAGTACCGATCCGTAAGCGTCAGACGTTTCACAAAACTCCCTGTATCTTCCGTGCAGAATGTGCTAAAATCGTGACACTTGGCAGGCTTGCTCCTGTGATGTCATGTGACAGTTTGGCATATACGGCCCATTTTGCTCAACGTTGTCCACGATTTTGAGGCAACACCAATATGAGGTTCCAGTGGAAAGCGAATTTCGTCATAGTGCCCAATATGGAACTTTTTTGTATTGGAAAATAAACAGCCTCCGAAGTGAAAAATTTTGATACCCTGTTTACTGCGATTCGATGTATTGGCCGTTTAATTTGGAATTTTCCAGAAAATGTGTGACTGACTTTGAGCTCCTGCTACAAATTCAGGAAATTTTTCCCGCACCTGGAATTATGCGCGTATGTTCCCATCAGTCTGATGTATAAGTAGAATTTTTGGTTTTTTAATCTGATTCGTTTCCAGGGTGGGGGGTAAAAATCAAAAAAAGCAAAAAAAATCACATTTTCTAAAGCTCGATCAATAATAGCCAGAGGTTATGCTGGCTCGAAGTCACTTTTCGGCACGACAGCCTTGAGTAGGTCTACCATATCCTTTTTACCCGACTTGACTTCATGGAGGCAACCAAAAGTTATAAGGCCTCCAAAAAGTGTCCAAATACTTTTGTCGCGTAGTGTAGATACCTTTTGTCCTGAAATGATACGAAAGAGATCTGTATCTTTCAGGACAAAAGGTATCTATGGCTGAAATTGGTTAAAAAAGAGATCTGTTATTCCATCATAAAAAGAGATGGGTTGGAGTCTAGGATCAACTAGCATGTTATTCCATCATAAAAAAAGAGATCTGTCTGCCAACGGACACACGACTTCTCGAAGTTTAGTGGTGCGGCACAATAATGTAGAGAAACCAGAGCGTTCCCCGGATTAGGCTAGTGACGTTCGGCGCGCGATTTGATATACCTCTTCGAGCCCCGGTTCATGACCCATGTGGATTCAATCGACATTGAAGGAAGAAAGAAGAGTTAATGCGCGTAGTCCGTTATTGGTTTTGTCCGTGGTAATTAGAACGGTTCTGGTTCCCAACAACATCTCATATCTCCTTAATAAAATTCTTCAGATTACGTCCATCATGAAGTGCGAGCTCGGGTGCATTCCGCGGGAACTGAACATGACTAAATTGCACCAACAAGCAACATTAAATCTAACACTGAAACCGCCGGCAAAAAATATAATTTGCAAGGCGTGTGAGTGTTTTTGCAATCATTTAATTTTGCTAGTTATTACGTCTGCCCGTATCAAAACAAAAAAGGTAAGAAAATTAGAAACTTCACTGCATTTACAATGCAATATGGAACGGGGGAGATGACAATTCCAACACCGTCTGAGAATTTCCATTGTCTTTCACAGCTTCTCTAGCGGAGTGAGAAAAGTCATCGGACTACATACTAGGCGCGAACAACATACTAGGCGCGCTTAAAATTATAATGCTGCAATTGCAGTATACACAACCGTTCAACTGGTCGGTGAACCCAACGTCTATAGTTGTGATAATGGAGTTTTGGCGGTAGGTTAAATATAATAAGTTTTATAGCTAACGTGAACCTCTTAGCACTATGCTTATCTATAATAAATGGAAATATTACAAATTTTTTTGGAAAAAAAATTTGCATTCAAAATTTGTGTCGTTGGAAAACATTTAGGCCTAGAAATGCGCGAAAATCAATTCACATTGATTCATACGGGCAAAGGACTGTACATTGGTATCGTTCAGAGCAATGAGAGCTTCGTAGCACAGTACTGCGATAACGGATGTCGAATGCCACAGTCTGGAGATTTTGGATTTTCGGATACGACAAAGAGCGTATGTTTCTCTCTTTAAAGGAGGAGTAGCAGCAACTTTTTGGCCCCAGACGGAGTGCGCTTTCCCCATACGTCAACGTATTGAAATGCATCATTTCAATACGTAGACGTATGGGGAAAGTGCACTCTGTCTGGGGCCAAAAAGTTGCTGCTACTCCTCCTTTAAAGGAGGGGTTTGGGGACCTTCGGTGTCGAAATTTGGCAATTTGCCAACGGAACATATTCACTAATTAATCACTGACAGATAACAGTGACACAACTCATGGTGCACAAGGTGAGAGATCTGAGGATTTGGCAAGCTGCCAATATTGTAGCAGGTGCGAAATTTGAATTTCGCGCCGTCCCTGTTTCTCAGGGGAAGCTTTCTGAACGCTGTATCTAACCATAGAATCATCCAAATTCTTAGTGTCATATACCATTCGATAGGGGTTTTCAAGCTCTACCACCAGAACATTGTCACTTATGAGACTTGGAAGGTCCCCGAACCCCTCCTTTAAGTACATATTTCCATTTGATATTTCATGAGCATTTTATTACCGAGTGCGTACATTTTTGGTAAACGCTGTAAATAAGTGGCTTATCCCCTCAGCCGCAAACAAGACTGTGGCTATGTTCATCCGAGGGTACTGCCCTTTGATTCATTTTCAAACGGAATGTATCTTAAAGAAAGAGTGTGAGCAACATTTCAGATTCACGAGCATTTAAATCGTGCTAAATAAAAGCGAGCAATCCTTTAGAAAATAAAGGCGATTTACGTATCTAACCATTATTCGTGGGTGGCATTCTGTTTCTATAATATCTGATGTGCTGAAGATTTGTTAACAGAGGAGAGATGCCTATTTTCAGGAAGCGCAATTCAGTGTGGATGCGACCAAGGATAATACAGACATATTGAAACGGACGGCTCTTTACCAGAAATACTGGATGCTCGCCATCGGAGATATGTTCACCTTGACGTGTAAAGAATCAAGTGGCCGAACTTTAATCAAGAATTGCACTGGTATACGCGAAAATCGGAAAAGCCTCTCCCAGGCGACGTCTTCGACACGACTCGGACTGCAGAACCAATCACCTTTACGTGCCAGTATGTAGACGATGAGAAGACAAAAAGTGCATGGATCGAGAAGACGTCGGATCGTGTCGCGTACCCCTTCAAATATTTGCCCGCATGTGTGGCCCTCGGGGTATGTGAAGCAACTAGTATTACCTGCGATATTAATGGAAAAGCAAATATTAGGTGGATAAATAAGATTTTCACCATGCGATTTTAAAGAACTGTGTGTTTCTCCTAGAATTCTTGATTGGGTGACCCGGGCACTTGAGGTTGTAAACGGTTTGCGGTGTTACGGATACTGCTTAGGTGGCTTATTTATGGGAGCATTCCGTAACAAATGGCAACATGCAGAACAAAAGTGGATGGTGCAAGACTTATTGATCAACCTAATATTTTGATGTGATTAAATGCGTTATTGTAGTTAAATTAGCGAGTAATGAAATTGTTATATTAGTGATGATTGCATCTCATGGAAGGAAACTGATTTCTTGCAAGCACTTTTATGACGACACGGTCAATCATAAAAAGGGAAAAGAAAACATCTCAGGAAGCGCCTTCTCCCAATGGATGCAAGCGAGTTCCGGAAACGTACTCGAATCCCCTCGACTACAAGGACTGTAAGGACGTCGGCTTGAAGCAACCCTTTGGATGCAAAGTGTTCCGACGATGCACCAGTGCGTTTTTTTGCTTCGATTAAACTTATACTATTAAATGTTTACGAGAGCCATGTATAGAGTAAAACTAAATTGTTTGACCCCGCACTTCTGCCCTTATTCTCATTCTTTCCAGCAACAACGGCGTACAAGTGTTCGGAAACCGGCAAATGGGTCAACACGGTGAACGGCGATCAGTTGGAAGAGATCCCGTCTTGTGAGCTGTGAATAAAGTGATTTCTACAAATAGACTTTTGGTCACAACGTGAAGCATTGCGATGATTTCATCTCTATTTCAAGGGACTTGAAAAAAATCAATCATTTTCTTTCACGAGACATTTCAGCGATGAATGTCAGATTTTAATACTATTTTTAAAATGTATAAATATGCTCTCAACTTTTTTTATTGCCTTTCTGCTATACCCACTTGGTCCCGACACATTCTCAAGCAATAAAAATGATATTTCAAGGCCTTTGTTTCAAGTACTCTGTATGTAATCCTGCAAGTGTACAAGTGAGACAGGAGTTGTAATGCAAAACTGCAAACAATATCTTAAGCGGTAATGGATCAGGTTAACGTTACAACATCAGACGTTAAACGGCATCACAATATAGTGTGAACTTGAACTAACGGGGGTTATCATGTCGCCATCTTGGACAACTCTTCTTCCACTGCCGCCATTTCAGCCATCATAGCAATCTTCCTCTGTTTAAATGCTGCTTTTCTCTAAAGTAGATACTCGTCAGAATCGAGTAGTTATTAACGTTACTACCTGCTCCTGTTTGAATGCACGCTCTTCCTCCTCTGAGAATTGAGCTGGCTCTTTGCTCTGTGGACGACTCGCTAGATGCAATATTCACTATCAATAGCGATTCCACAAGCTGTGATGTGTGCAAAAATAGTAACCGTGACACACGTTGGACCGCTCTCACCTCTTGGTCTGTAGATGACGGTGTTATCTGCTGATTGTCAGGTACAGAACTGACAGAGCTTCCGATGCAATAGGTAGCAGGCTTTTTCTCAGAGGTGGAGAGACTTGAAGAAGAGCAAGGTTCGAAAGGCAATGTCTGAAAAATGAATATGAGCCACTCTTTTAGTTAGCCATAACCTTCCGTTCCGTCGCGATTCGGCCAAGGGGGAGCTTTGCTTTATAGAATTTGCGATCCGCAGTTGAAGCGTAAAGCTCCAAAGCGTCCCCGCATACTCGAGCAGAACATTCTTTTGGATTATCGATTGGGTGCGAGAACGAAATTACTAACGATGTAATGCAGTCCACAATCGCTATCTGTGATTCACCTAGTAAAACAAAATAGCGATCGGAACATTGAGTGGTTTTCCTAGCATGAAATGGCAAGTCAATTTCTCGATTGAATTCAAAGTTTCCAACTAGTTCAACATATTTGGAACCCTTAAAAAAGTAGAACTTGAGAATATTCCTATCACTCTGCTTATATACCACCAATAAGTATTGCCCTACAAACGACATATGCTTAACCGATTCGAATTGAACTGCCAGCATGGGAACGGAGGCCCATATTGACTGAAGTACATAATAAGTATCACTACGCTTGACAAAATATGTCATTCGTCTCCCTTCGCTTGACCAAACTTTGGGATCTTCCATCGTTATACTGCAACTTGTACCCTTCGGGACACGAGCCTGCAAGATACACATCTCTCGAAACTCAGCAGTATAACTAACCGATTTATTCCAGAACGATCCATTTGCATAGTAGATCTCGATCCCCTTGTTTAGAAGAGCACTATATAACCAAAGGCTCTTCCTGTTGCATTGCAAACAATTCACCCAGGATTCTGGCCATGGCGTCTCATCAACGCGTTGACCAGTCGTCCCGCTGAATTGTTTGATCTGCGAACAATACGGATTATACCTATACAAAACAATATTGTAGTTCCGACGCCTCGTTCGATCGATCTTCTTTCCCTTCTCGACGTACATACAAAGCGGGTCTGGAAATCCGTCCAGCACAAATACGTCTACTCCGATGAGCGTTTTATCGGGTACTCCACTATGCAGGAGGTCGAACTCGATGGAGTCCATTCAGCTCATCTAAAAACGATCCGAATCACAAAGAGCAATGTCGGGAACGTCACGACAATTATTTAAAATCCTCGCCGAGTGATCAATAACTAGTCATAGTGATAAGACGTCGGCATCGTCTTTGGATGAAGAGACTGCGATAAGGAGCGCTCGTGGGAAGAGAGAGATCCCATCGTTTCTTCGAGAGCAACGTTATTGCCTCAAAACATTTCGGTTTGAAGACATTCTCAAGCCATCATCGTAGGAAGAACTTTTATTACCATAATACAACACATCAGGTGAGATAGGAATTTGGAAAAAAATCGAAGTAGTTTTGAGAAGGTTGTTGTAATACCTTACCAAAGAAAAATTACAATATCTCTCCTTCTGTTTGGTCTTACACATACATATAATAATATACAGTACCGTCCAAAAGTCTTCGTCAGTTTTTTTGAAACTGCCGTATCTTGGGATTCCCATATCGTATGGAGGCGTTCTTGGGCGCAAACTGTGGTGACACCTCGGGGGCATGCTACTGCATGGCCCATGTAACCAGACTATGCTGGCGCTATTTTACATGATTTTTACAAAACAGGTCACTTTTCGGCTTTTTTCATTTTTTACCCCAACACAGGGGAGTCAAGCGTGGCGCGAGACCCGCCGGGTTTACGTTTGCGAGGCCCCGCTCTTTGCAGCCATGGCGCAGTGGTAACATGTCGGCCAAGGGCGCGAAAGGTTCGCGGTTCGATGCCGCTCCGGGTCAATGTTTTTGCTTTCTTTGCAAACTGTTCTACAAGTCCCTTGGACTGGCGGTACTCAATAGCAAAAGTTTATTTCAACATTACGACTGACAATGATGCACATATCTGTTGTCCAAGTGCATCTTTTGAGCTTGTTTTTCCGCGCCAATTACTACTCCTCCCAGGAATCGCTTCAGATCGTTTTGCGTTGTACTAGAAAGTTGTAGGGGACAAAATTCTACGTCGGAAAATTACCTATCTGTCTGCAACCGTTAGTGTCTTCCGATTAGTGGTATGGTAATGAAGGCAATGTCGTTTCAAAAGTGACTTTTTCCAGACAGTCGAGTGAGAGTCGAGTCTCGCTCTCATTCTTTCCCTGTCGCCTCGTTTCTCGTCTGTCTCGTTCTATTAGACGCTTCTCTCCCATTGCTCTATTATTATTATTTCATTGAACTTAGTTCTCCAAGCTCTCCGACAGATGATTTTCTCATTTATTTTATTGCGATTCTTGTTTTATTGTTATTGTTATTATTTTTGTCTGAACTTAGTTCTCCAAGCTTTCCGAGATAGCCTATGATCATTATTTTTATTATTATTTATTTATTGTTATTTTATTATTCTTGTTTAGTATTACAAAACTTTTAATTTTCATTTTTCGTTGTTTTTTCTTGTTTTCTTTTATAGTTTTTTGAACTTCGTTCTCCAAGCTCTCCGTAAATTATTTTAATATCATGTTTAGGTTCATTTTGTAGCTTGGTTTAGCCACGTTCCTATAGTGCGCCCGAGAGAACTTAGTTCGCCTATTCCAACACATTTTTCATTTAGGCCTTAAGTTCGTCTCAGTATGTCTGGTATGGCTTTTCTATACATTCTCAATCGGTTGAAAAGAATGCAAAACACAATCTCATTGTAGCACGGAAAACCACTATTCCGAGCTGCGCAAAACGGCGAACACACCAATCTAGAGATTGAAACTGCGAACTCGAAAAAACAACTTTTCGCTGCTTGTGAGTATGTGAAATGCGTGCTGAAAACCATCGGATCCAGCTCCACAAACTATCATCGATCAACACCAAATCACAGAGAAACGACACGAATCCGACGTCGACTCCGCGGCTAAAGTACCTCTAAAAACTGCGCTATATAAGATCCTCGGTGGCTTATAGTCGTTTCCTTCGCCTCCAAAGGGGGTAGAGTCGAACAAAACGAAGGATGCCCCACCTCCACCTTCTACTCCTACTAGCCCTTGTCCCTGTGCTAGTCCTCTCCCAGCAGTCCTGCTTCTCCTACGACTACTACAATGTAAAAGAGACCAATCAACAGAACGATCCAACGTGTACCTATGATGGATGCAGGATTGACGTCTACTGCAAGACGAGTAAGGCTTCGGGGGAAACGTATCCCGTACAGTTAGAGTAACACCGTGCAGGAAACTGCCAAATGTCCTATGTGGGGGAAAGTATTGTAACGTACCCCCACCGAAGTTGGTGGGCCTGGTTGGCAGTTCCACAGAAGGAAATCACCAAAACGTGTCTAAGAAGCTATGCCCCTACACCATTGAATCTCGCGCAGCACTCCATATTTCATTTGACCTCGCAAAGATGGTGAACGACAGAAAGTTTGTACAACCTTGTAAAAGTAACCCAATTTTCCACGTACATATACGAAAAGTAAAAGTAGAGAACAAACTAACGTGTGCATTCGACCACGTCGATGTTTATTCAACCCAAAACGCCAAACGTCAAACGCACTTTCTACAGATCACTACTTCCGTGTGGGTGCCTACTCTGACCCGTATCAGGGCTATGCCCCTGCTCGATGTACGAACGGGAACTGGAAAGTAGTGGGCGGCCCGAGGAATAACGAGAACGCCCCGTCGCTTGAGTGCGTTCCAGGCTGCGTGGTGAGTGTGAAGTCGTTCGCAATACAGTACCCCCGTAGTCAGCTTGCGATGTTCGACGAAACTGTCTCTCGGTTAGGAATTCAATATTCTTCTCACTCTGTGCTCATAGTATAAAACGTGAAGTCGATGTATTATTTTTGCCGATATATAAGGGGTAACTTGACGAGAATCGCACAAAATACAACGGTGCAAAATGCAGGTGCTCAGGGAAACCGATATGCAGAACGCGACGTACTTGGCAGGTTTGCCAATTGATTGAACCGGATAAATGTCGTTCCCCAGGCTTTCCTCCCGATGACGTATTTTACAACGGCAATACAAAATTATGGAAGAAGAAAACGATCATCAAAACCGAGTGCAAGCCAGGTATTTCGAGATGGCCTAGACGTCCATGAAATTGCATATGTGCGCTGAATGTGAGATACATATGTACCTCCGCGGGTTCTCTTTGAAGAGTGCCCCGCCTGCGGAGTGTACGACCAGTTGTCAGAGGCAGGGGCCGAAACAACTGGTCAACTCCCTTCTTTCCCCCACGCTTTGCAAAGTTAGATTAGTGCGCTTCTATACTTACTTCTTATTTCTTTATTATCTCTTTAAATTTCTTTTCATAATAGCTTTCATTAGTATCAGATATCAGTAAACTAACAAGGAGTGTCGCAAAAGTGTATGACGAGTTGCCCTAAATAGCAAGTACGCCAAGTGGTGTTTGGAATGGGGATTCCGAAAACTGTTAGCTGGCAAAACTTCATCAGGCTTCTTCTTCCGTCAACCGTCTGCGAGTGCTGAAGGACATGACGACATGGTGTGTACCGGAGGTCTGGAAGGCTGGTACGACAAGTATACTATTACCTCAAGAAGTCTATAAATTGGAATAATTTAAGGCTCCGAGATTCCGACCAGCCAGGAATCATTCCAGGTTCATGTGAAGGACGCTGCGTCGTTATTCCAGTATCGTGAGTTTTAGAGATCATGTTAGTGAAGGGTTGGCAGGAAGCTTTTGGCACCATATACCGCAGCAATAAGAAGCATTCTTTTATACATCAACGTTTTGAAATGTTAAATTTTGTTCCTGTCAGTTCTTCCATGAAGATTTAAGCTAATCAACCCGTTTTCAGTGAAATTCCCGATGGTGTTCAATATGTCCAACCATCTGCAACATTTACCGCCGATGGCCAAGCCTACGTGAACAAGTCCGTATTCTACCTCTTCTCGTGCCAACCAGGTATTGTGGAAGTTCCAAGGCCTCTATGACCTCGTATCGGTGCCCTGCCCAGTGGCGAGAGAATCCCGTTTTACATTGGAGAGAGAACAGTAACTGGACAACAACAGTTGACTTTTTGTGATCACCACTGTGAAGTGTCAAATTTAATGTTATAAATGCAAAATCAGGGTAAAATATTCCATTTTTCTTCTAGGCTGGAGATACGAAGACGGCAGCCAGCAACAGAAGATGACCTGCCAAGGTTCGGGACTCGACGGATGGAAGGATACAACTGGGAGCAAACTCATCAAGCCGGTAAAGTTTTATTCATCCTATAAATATACGAAATGGCTTCTAAAATGATATTTTACTACACTGTAAGTCTATGCTCATGGAAAACATTCCAGTGTATCTCTCACGGTTGTCCTGCTTTGACGATAAGCAACACAAATCCCAACACGGTTTGGAATGGAACATGCTCGGAAGCCATCCAAAACGAGAGCTGCACCTACGAGATCACGTGCAAGCCCGGTTAGTGAAGTAGATAAAGGAGTCGTCCCCGTTACGGAGACCCGAATTCGTGTCTTTTCAAGGGTTGATTGTTTTGCTTGGAGGTTCCTACGACGAGGACAGTGGCAATGGCGTCGTAAAGATTGTGTGCCGCAACAAGCGATGGATCATGGAGAACGGGGATGTGAGTTCCGAATTTCGAGCTGTCAACTGGACGTCTATCCTCGATTTGGGTGTCAGGAAGGGATCATTTGGCAATGGGAAGGGGCATTATTGAGGGTTTTTCATAAACTGATCAGTTTATTCTGCCCCTTCACGCGGCTCCCATGTTTTGAAAGAAAGACTTTGCTCATTTTCAGCCCGTCAGTGGCAAGATCGGCAAGGTCTGCAAAACGGGATGCAAACGTCCCACGGAGACGACCATGCCCAACTCCCAATACACCGAGGAGCCACCGTCCAGTGTTGTACGTCATTTACGGGACACCATTTCTGGGGAGATAAAATCTGGATATATCCCCTTTTGCAGTTTCACAACCAGAACGAGCAGTACTATGGCAATGGGACGCGGATTACGATTGGATGCAAGGATGGTACGGACTTTTGTTATCGATCTTTGATCTTGGACTTTTACAGGCTACATTCGCCCTCGGAACGATGAACGCTCCATGAATCCGATCACCTACGAGTGCCGCACGACTGATACCGCAGGAGACTGGGTTAATATCGGTGTGTATTTTCTATTCTGACATCAAATTTTCGCATTCTCCAATTTATCTCAGCATCAATCTATCGTAATCAATGTCATTTTGCCTCAATATGAACTGTCATGAAGTTAAGGATCTGAAATGATTGAAGAGTGAGATGTGTCTTGTAATGCTAGTATTTATCGGAAACTGGTGGAACTCTATTTGATTTTCAGCGACTGGTGAGACAAACGTAGACCCAGGACGCTGTGATGGCACGTGCAAGCTTCCTATGAACAATCCGGTATTTTTAAAAACAATACTTTCCTGCCTCCTTCGATCCGTTGGCTTCAGCATAATATGGTTTATGACCTTCATGAGGGTACAAGCTATGCCATTCCACCAGAAAGCACTTTCGTCAAGGACGGACAGCGCTACGCGCTTGCGGGCACAAATGTCAATGTTTCGTGCACTCAAGGTTGGCTTCATTGTATTGACTTCTTGGAAAAATAGAATTAGTAAAACCAGACCTTATGTGATGACCAAAGTGATCACATAAGAAGTGGTGAAGATTCTAACAACATTATAGACTATGAACTACCTGGTTCCGCTGGCGGTCCTTCACAGACTCTAGCCTGCAAGGGCGGTTCAACTGGATGGCAGAACACACAGACTGCATCGGTTTCGGAAAACGGTCTCAAAAACTGTGCCTGAATCTCACATCCGAAGAAATCTAACAATAAGATAGAATGAAGCGCAACGACTGTCTTACATAAACAATTGAAATTCTCCCGTTACGATGACCTTCAGGAGCTCCCCACTTCATGTTCCAAGCCGGGATCAAAAGGATGTCCGGTGCTGAACGAGCAGAATGCGGACGTGACGAAGGAGAACTGCGACATCGTCGATGGACTGCTGCCAGTCAACTGCAGAATCACGATTGCGTGCAGGAACGGTACTGTTCAACACTAGAAGCTCCTTGCGAATTTCTTGTGGATCACGCATACAGTCTTGCACGCAAATTAGGCGTGAATTTCACTTTTACAGAATAGAAGTTCCTCAAATAATGTTCTGTCGACTGTTTCAGGAACCATACCCTCTAACCCCTCTGCCCTCGATGGCAACGGGAAGCAGACTTTGACGTGCACCGCCGCCACCGATGGATGTAAATCCGAGCACTGGAGCTAAGAATATCATCCCTGTGACTTGTAGCGCGGCTTGTGAACTGGTGAGTTTGGACACTTGAAAAGTAAAAATTGTGAAGGCAGGTCACTTTACTCTATTATCGAGGTCCACAACATACGCGCTCGCGCGACCCACAGGAAGCGATTTTTGCGCTTCAGGGAAGCGTGAGGTGCTCTATTTGGACCAACGGTTGTAGAGGAACTGCGACACAAACGCGCCGGGTTGGCAAGGAGAGGAGAATTTCGCACCTCTCCCTCAATTCTTCTCCCCTTGCCAACCCGGCGCGTTTGTGTCACAGTTCCGCTGTTACCGTTGGCCGAAATAGAGCA